>JBBYHK010506720.1:0-63793 GCA_038382065.1 Adansonia grandidieri | reverse complement strand
TCAAAGTGCATAACACTTTCTTTGTCTAGGCCATTAGTAAAATTAGCATCCCCATTCATGTTATGTGCCATCCCTTTCCGTGTTTGTTGTCTTCTCCTTGTCAAAATGCATGTTTGATGGCTATCAAAAACTGATTTTTGTAACTCCCCCAAGCCAAGCATGTTAACCTCAACCAATAAGGATTAGCATGGACTTAGCATTTTACTTAAAGCTAGCAAAATATCTTGGGGAAAATTAAGTTTCCAAATCTGGAATCTTTATTAAACAAGCTCAAATCTTCTGATTTTAAAATGAAAATGGTCTTACAACTATTCGCTAAATGTTTGTGCCTTTTTCTTCAGTCAAAACCTTGAGTGGCATGATCAATGGGTTGTTTCATCATCCCAAACTACTCCAAGGCTATGCAAATGAATTTGTGATGCTCATGCCACTTTCATTCATAGACGTTCGAACGTCAATAACTTGAGTTTGGACCCGTAGACAAAAAAAAATGAGAAATATCTCCTGCTTTGCCTTGTTCCCTGCTGGCATCACAACTGTTACAAATTGAAAATTAATTTTAAAATCCTAAATGATTTTTCATGAATTTTTTGATATTTTTCTATCAAAGCATGTCAAATTATCTTTAAAACAATGTCTTATTCACCCCTGGATCATTCTGGATGAGAGAGTTATGATTTCTCAAGTCTAAACTGTTTGAAACCTCTGGAATCCGGACATGTATTCTGGTTGGGCCATTCACGCCCACTAAATGATTTTTCCAAATTTTTCAAACATTTTTCCTGAAAAGTTCATGAAATTCCCTTTCTGGAAAGGTATTATTTGCAATTTTCTGATACCAAATTAGTTGGAAATGATTTTTCAAATTTTGACACTCCTTGTCCCTCATATGCTCTACCAGTAGTACAATCAACCGAATTTGAAAATTTATTCTCTTGGAGAATGACTTCTTAGGACATTGGGAATATTTTTAGATCGACCCTTGTCAAGTTAGCTTTCTAGCCGTATCTTGTCCACCCTCTAAATCCTTCACACCAATTTAGAATAAATTCGGGAAGTAGGATAGCATGATGCTATCCCCTATTTTTGGTCATGGTCAAAATAAGTTGTTTTCCCGAAGTTCATGTCGAGACATTCGAATGTCTCCGTATCACCCCGATCAGACTTAAGAATATACTTTAACATCCCACAAGCTTATATCAAGGCACAAACATATTGTACATCTTTACCATCCTCATTCATAATAAATCTTTTTGCCAAAATTTGTCTAAATCATGAAGTTTTGTCATGAAGTTTTGTCATCGACGGGGATATTCCAACCCTGCCTTTCCAAGGGGACACTCCAACCCCATTTTTCAAAATTGTCAAAGTAAAAATCTTTGTCAAAATTATTTGTCATCCATAGGGATACTCTAACCCCATCATTCCGAAGGGATACTCCAACCCTATCTTTCAATTACAATTAAATTCTTCTCCTTCCCGGGTTTCCATGAATATTTCAAACAAATCTCGTTTAATCAAGAATTCCAGATGCATCTCGAAAATGGTTGATTCAATTATTCCTAGATAATCGATGCCAATAACGAGATAAATCCCATAGTCCACCTATTTTCTTTATCATTGCATTGAATGATCCATGTTATGTTATTTCATTTATTATCTTACTAACATGATTTCTTTGTGATAATTATTTGCATTCATGTTTTCAAAATGTTTCCAAATGAAATTAAAGTTAATGTTCTGCATCGGTATCTCTCCAGTGCCCAAAGTGGAACATTCCATTTTCAAAGAAAAATCTAGAGGTCATTTTTATTAAAAATCTCTATATTCCCCATCTCTTTAGGGCGTATATGAGATTAAATCTTTTTCATCAAAACCTGGATCATTTCTATAAGATTCATGCATTCGGAGAGGGTTATATCAAAATAGTGACAAGTTAAGATTGAAAGAATCAAAACTGAGATAAGACATAGCTAGTAAGGTACTGATTTCGGGCGTCACAAAGAGGTTCGTACCTCATCACGTGTAACCAACTCCTAAACCCAAACGGTGAATCTTTGCATTATGTAGACCACGGGATCGATGTTTTGAGTTTTGTAACTCAAAACATAGGTTTCAATAGGCATTCGATCATGCCTAGCCTTAAATGATCGATGGCAACTTCAAGCATTGACCATTTCACAATGGTCATCCGAGACCAATAAGATGAGCAATTCATCTTATGGTCCATTTCACTGTACCATAAGTCGAGAATCCGTACATTCTTGTTCTCATCACATCGCCAAGGAAAAGTCTCAGTCAAGAATATATTTCCAAGCCAGGAAAATATTTTAAGTCGTACTCACTCATAAAGCCACGAGGATCCACCTCGGGGTACATTGCAATAATGCTAACTTAAAGCCCTTGGCCAAAACAAAATTGTTTATGGAGTGAACAAATATGGGTCGCATACTAGTAGACATTAAACCATGCTCTTGCAAATTCTGGGATATATGACAAAAGGATATTTATTACATTAAGATACAGATCACTAAAGGGCTTGTCAAAACCATATTGGCACTCTCTGTATGTTGGGTGGCCATGATGCATTGCTAGATGCTAACATGGTCAATAAATATAAAATATTCTTTATTAGGCTGTTTTACATTTATTGTTAATATAATGGGAGCCTAATGGGTTACACACATAATAATGATTAGTAGAAATTAAATTAAGACTAGGTTTATATGTCTAATATAGGTAATGATTATTTAGTTCCAATTTGAATAAGTTCAAATAAGCCAGGGGCAAAATTGTAATTTCTTTAAAATTAAAATTTTAAACCTTTGAGCTCTATAAGCCCATGTTTTTTGTAATTCATAGTTTATTGGAAGCTTTAAATTCAGCCAGGGGAGACTAAAATAGAGTTAGGCAAGATTATTTTAGAATCTCCTAGAAGATTACACTAACTCCTTTGCAACAAGAGGAAAATTAGTTTTTCTTCATTTTAATTATTAAATCAAGGTCTTCTAAGTGAAATGGGAGGTTTATTAAAACCTTAGTTGCTATCATGACTCTCAACAACAAATTCTCTACCTTATTAATGGTTTTCCAAGTCACTTATATGGATAATAGTGAAAAGTTAGACACTTGGAAAGCTTTGGTTTACGACAACCAAGCTTAGTGTTTTTGATAATTTGGTCATGGAATTGCTTAAAAACTTCTCAAAATTGAGATATATTTGAATCTTGAATTTTTTTATGTTTTTTAATCTAAAAGATTAATTAAGATCACATAAGATCATGTTTAAGGAGTCTCTTATTAGCTTTTTTGATTTGTTCTGCTACCATGTTTATGTGATATTTATAAAATTTTGTAATCTAATTACTTGTTGGCTTAAGGCGTCCTACAAAAAATCCCTCTAGTATTTGGCTAAGAAATATATTGGCTCTTACGACCCTTGGGCTTTTGGCCAAGCTAAGAAAACCACCCAAATATATTTTTCAATTCAAAATCAATCCCTGCATGATATGTCTGATGACATATTAGTTACCTAACAAGCTTAAATGCACTTAAAATCTTCAAAATCACAATATTTGCTACCATGTTTCATGAAAATATGAAAATAATACATAATCAAAGCTTTCATGAACACATGTACAAAGAAATCAAATATATATATGCCATGCATGAGCAAGCAAATTCAGAACCAAAATTATCTTCAATCCATGCAAGCATGATTTGGTTATTGCTTCAAAGTTTGATGATCATTAAATCAAAGCATAACCAAAAATTCAAAAGATTTGGTCATTGATCCAAAGTTTGGCTTTAAGCTTGGTATTTACCATCACACAAATTAATCTCCTAAATAAATTAGGATCAAAGCTCTTAATAAAGGATCGAGAGAATGAATGGTACGAAATAAGTAAAAATGAATTAATCAAAATTAATTTGAAGAAAAACACCTTCAAAAAACTTAAAACTTTCTTTTCCAACTTAAAATTAGGAAAAACCAATTTTTTTTTTCATGCAAAATCAAAATCTTTCTTTTCCAACTTAAAATTAAGAAAACCAAAATTTCCTTTTCATGAAAAATCAAAGAAAATCTAAAAATATTAAGTCAAACGATGTTGCCACATGCCTAGCCTTCAAAACTTTGGACGATCTGAAGGGCATAGCACGTTTGACTTAAAAATAAATGATGTTGGTTATGGTTGAGCTTTTGAGCTATCCCTTGGTTAGGAATTAGATTAGGTGTGATGATAGGAAGGGGATAGGGACTGTCGGATGAGTCATTCATCTAACTGAACCTGAATGGCCACCATAAAGTGGCCATAAACTTGGAGTCACCGCCAAATCATTTTAGGCTAGGCAAGATCAGATGCCTATTGAAAACAATATTACGAGTTACAAAACTCAAAACATAGATTTCAAAATCTATGAAGTCCAAAGATTCATTGTTGGGCTCAGAAGTTGGTTACGTGCAGGGAAGGACTAGCATTCCCATGACGCCCAAAATCGGTACTTGCTAACTATATCTCATTTTAGTCTCGGTAAAATCAGTTCCATTTGGTCTCTATTCGGATATAATCTTCTTTAAATCATGAAGTTTTGACAAATGTAAATCCATGGTTTTTTTTATTAAGAAAGATTAGATCACCTATGCGCCTTAGAAATGTGAGGAACATAGGGATTTTTTTTTAAATAATGTCTGGATTAGATTTTAAAAATTGGATGTTTGATATTAAGCACTGGAGAGATACTAGCACAAAACATTGCCTCATAAATTTCATTAGAAAAAGGAATTTTAAATATGAATGCATAATAACATCATGAAAGGAAACAAGTTAGTGAGGCAAAAAATAAGAAATATAATAATATCATAAACAGGCAATCACTAACAAAAGAATAAAAAGAAAAAGGGTGATCAAAATGTGTCTTATAATTACCTTCAATTATTAAAGAATATCCTGGATGACAATTTTAGATATCGGTCTAGATTTGACGATAATTGGAAGAAGAAAGACAATTTTTATCAAAATAGTTTGAGACATTAGAAAAGAGGAAATTTTAAGTTTTTGAGGTAAAAGTGGGGTTGAAATATCCCCTCAGAGAAGTAGGGTTAGAGTGTCCCCTAAAATAGAGTTATGAAAATGGTTAGGAATAAAGAAAAAATTTTTATTATTTTTTTAAAAAATGGGATTAGAGTATCCCTTCGGAGTAGTGGGGTTAGAGTATCCCTAAAGTTAAGAAAACATTTTAGAACAAGAAGAAAATTTAAACTTTGATTAAAAGATAGGGTTAGAGTGTTCCCTTTGAGTAGTAGAGTTTGAGTATTCCGCTAGCAAAAATTTTAATATGAAATCCTATTTTTTAACCTTAATCCAAGTCAAAAGGGGTTCGTGTTGTGAGCGAGACTAAACGGCTGCATTTCAAAGCATCCAAATGTTTCGATAAAAACAGATTCAAAAATTAGGTTGAAAATAAGGGGCAACATCGTGTCATCTCTATTTCCAAATTTTTTTTAGGTGTATCCAAAGACTTCAGAGGTAAAAGATGTATTGTTGGAAAGGCAACTCAACAAGGTTCAATATAAAAATATTTCAAACATTTTAGAAAATCACTTTCTTGGCAAAATTAATTTTCAAAATTAGGTTCATCTCAGCTCTGCCAGTACGTAAAATTAAAAGGGCATGATGGATTTCAAAAAATCATTCTAAGCTTATCCAGGATCATTAGATCATGGAAAATACCTTTTCAAAAAGGGAATTTTGTGAACCTTTTAGGAAAAATATCTAAAAATTTTGTAAAAATCATATGATGGTCTGGAATGGCCCAAACAGAATGTTGCATGTTGGTTTCGGACAACAAAGGTTCGAAAAATCATAAGTTCCTCATCCGGGATAACTCAAAGGCAAATAAGATACCATTAGAAAGGTAATTCAATGCCCTTTAAAGGAAAAATATTAGGAAAATCAATGGAAATATTTTGTTGACTGAAAATAATTTTTAAAATTTGGACTATAGTGTTGCCAAAGCAAAAACAGAGAGATTATTGGATATTTTGATTTTTTTGAAGATAGACTCGAGCCTAGGATGTCCGAACATACGTGACAGAAAGTAACACGGGCTTCACATGTTTATTCCACAATCACGGAATAGTATGGGATGATGGAATAACCCATTGATCATGTCACCAAAATGAACATGAGACTTAAGATCAAGGCTAATACTAAAAATTATTTCTTTTTCTTTTTTTTTTGTTTCGAAATATGAACTTATTTCACCATGAATCTAGATCTGAAATGTTGATTTGCCCCCAAGATTGGGAGACCAATTTGACGAAAATAATAAATCCATGCTACTCTTCATTTATTGAAGGTAACATGAACTTAACTTGGGGAAGTTTCTAAAAAATAGTTTGTAAGAGACAAGCAAGCATGTTAATGGAGATATCAAGACCAAAATACAATGCATACAAAGATAAACATGGATTAAACATCTAAATGAGCAAAGATAACATTTTGACATGGAAATGGATGACATAAATGGAAAAAGATGATAAATAGGGTGCATGGAGATGATATAAACATGTTTATATAAAAGAGTGGATATTGGAGTTGTCAAGATAGCATTTTTATTTCATGAGCCTCCTTAAAACACAAGAAAAATATTTGGACATACTAAGACACATCAAGGTGACCATTTAAATATGAATGGATATGTGAATATGGAAGGGATATGGCAAAAGATGCATGAACAAAGGCTTTATGATGATGAAAATAAAGTATGGTGAGTTTATATATCCAACAACATCAATATGTCAAAGAGGTCATCAAGTTCCTAGAACTACCATAACCAAGGCAACAAAGGTGCATGAGAGTATAAGGAAGGTCATGATAGCATGCAAGGCTTACTAAAATGAAATGGATGATCCAAACAGAAAATATATGTAACAAAGTAAAAAATATACCAGCAAAATCTTAAACTTTCCTTATTTTTTAAAGCAGTAACTTTAAGCTCAATCCCTTTAATTTTTTTCTATTATTTAGCAAAAAATGGTAAAAGAAATGAGCTTTCTAGTAATGTGGTTGTTGATGGTGTTTTGAGGAAGAAAATGTGTGAAATATTGAGTTTATGAAAGTGTTCTAGTGGTGGTTTTAGGGAGCTACAGGAATAGAAGTTAGCTGAGGGTGAATGGCAATAGAGTAGTGTTTTGGTGAGTTTTTAAAGCTAATGTGGTTAGAGGATTTATGGGGATGGATGAAGAGTTTTTCTGGTATTGCTGGAGAGCTTCTTTGATAGCGGAGAAAGTTTTTTTTTACATAACTAGTAGTCTTTTCTTTTTGGTTCAACCCCTCCTTTTAGAAGATAATGCAAATGGCATTTTTTATTTTTTTCTTCTACACCAGAGGACATCTCCAGTTGCCATGCTTAGTTGACTCTCTTTTTATTGGTTCTACCATCTGAGCAAGGAGGTAGAAAGGCTGTGAAAGCCTGCAACTAGAGATATGCCTACCACACCCTTTTACAACCATATATATTATGAAAGTAACATTTGTCATTAATTGTTTGGACTCCAAAAATTTGTTAGAATCCATTAATGTACCCATAGTTGAGGTTTGCAATGTTTTATGATAGTTCCTTGGTGCAAAAACATGTTTAAGTCAGGTTTTTCAAAGGCTGAAAAATGGCTCAAACTAGGCAAAAATATATTGGTGTATCGATATAAAACATGAATTGATACGCAATGTATGTTTTACTTCTGAGTATCGATACAATGAGGTTTGTATCGATACTAAGAGCAAAAAATGTTTCTAGTCTCGAAACTTAGAGGCCAATATCGATACTTCATGGATTTGTATCGATACTCATGCTTGTGTATTGATACATTTTGCCAAAAGTCATAACTTTAGCTATTGCCAAGGTCTGTATCGATACGAACATGCCAAGTATCAATACCAAACCCTCTTGTATCGATACTCCATGTGAAAATTCAAGTTTTTCACATCGTAAAGGCCTCATATCAATACTTGTGCCCTAATATTACTTGTACATACCTATGGCTTCCCAATTTACCTCAACTTAGTCATAAACAATGGGGAATTTATTTGTGTATTCATTTGAATAACCTTAGTGACACCACGAAAAGTGGCCTTTGATGCCTCATTTTTATATTTTCTTTAATACAGCCCATAAGCATTTTAGACCTTTTTAAAAAAAATTTTTTGCCTGGTGCCATGTCACCTAATAATGCCTGTTGACATAACACTTGCCAGTCATCCCCCAGCTTTTATTTCTATTTTTTTATTTTATCATATTTTACCTAACTCTTAGGATGCCAAAAACTGGTCCAGACAAAATACCTCTTTGGCCGTTGCTAAGTATTAGGAATAGGGCAAAGACAAATAGACACCATTTTGTTCGGATGGGATGATGGATTTGTATGCTTGCTGAGAAGTGGAGTGTTATTTAGTATCATGTCGAAGTGGGTTAAATAACTTATAGAAAAGAAGGTTTTGATAAGTTTTATGGGGTTTGACCCCCTACTAGGTTATTTTTTGAGTTTTTTTTTAAAATATGCCATCAGCTTGTGTGGGCTTTGAGGTAGATAAAGAGAAATGTCCAGCTTTTCATGGACTATGGTAAAATAGGTGCCACCAGCTTGTGTGGGCTTTAAGCTAAGTAAATATCCTACTCTTTGAGGATTGAGGTAAGTAAGTGCCACCAATTTACGTAGGCTTTAAAGTAAGAAAACATCTTACTCTTGAAGGATTGAGGTAGGTTATGTGGTGCCACTAGCCTGTGTGGGCTTTAATAAGCGTCCTGCTCTTTGAGGACTAAGATAGGTAGTTGCCACCAGCTTGTGTGGGCTTTAAGGTAGAGAAGTATTTTGCTTTTTGGGAACTGAGGTAGATAGGTGTCACCAATTTATGTGGGCTTTGGTAAGTGTCCTACTCTTATAGGATTGAGGTAAGTAGTTGCCAACAGCTTGTGTGGGCTTGAAGTAGGGAAGCATCCTACTCTTTGAGGACTAAGGTAGGTAGGTACCACCAGCTTGTGTAGGCTTTGTTAAGCATCTTGCTCTTTGAAGACTGAGGTAGGTAGTTGCCACCAGCTTATGTAGGCTTTAATACGCATTCTGCTCTTTGAGGACTAAAAGGTAATGAGTTTAGATATCCTTCTTGGGTGATTTTCAATGAATAGATAAGGTTAAAGGTACTTACTTGAGGCCTTTTGAGGTTTTTTGAAATAAAAAAATGGTACCTTAAGTTCCCTACAAATTTGACTTCTGCCTATGGGAGCTGATAGTTATAAGATGTCAAATGCTGCATAATACATGGAGATGCGAATGCTTGCCTAATTGATGCAAAGGTAATGGCTTTAAAGGCCTAACCTAATGATTGGTTTTGGGCTTTCTTCAGCTTTGGCGAGGTAGCCTTTTGCCCAGGGCTCATTAATCTAGCTTTAGATTTTTAGAGGCTTTAAATATTAAGATTGTCCCCTCTTTGAAGGTACAGGAGGTCCATGACCACTTATTGAGGAGGTTTGAGCATATTTTCTAGATGTAGGGTCTAAGACTAAGAACTATTATGGCCCTAAGAGTTCATTCTTGGTGTTTAAACATGAAACAAAGTCCCTATAAAGTTCTATCTTTCGAAGTAATGCTAGGAAATCCTATTATCAGTTTTGTTTATTTATCAAGCATTATCAATTAAATGATAAACATGAAGCAACATGAAATGTAGTTTATGAAAAGATTCTGTAAGAAATCAAGTAATATTTTTATTTAAAGAATGAGAGTAAAATTTGTGATGAACTTATAAGATTGTGTAAGGTTTTGAAATACAAAAGAGATATGAGAAGTCTTCCTAGTCGACTGGCTCTGACACTGATGACATAAATTCTCCACTAAGTACTTTCAAAGATTTCTTTCAAGCAATTAATCCTTTTGGAGTTGGTCAACTCATAAAAAGATTCCTTCGATTGCCCCATGGTGGAATGGGGCCTCAAAGTTAGACAGTTCTCATTTCTCAAGTGTAGGTATGGATGAGGTTCTGGTAGGGTTGGTCAACACAGAATAGATGGATTAGGTTATGATTTGAATATAAGGAAAATTAGTTTTAGGCTAATGATGGCTTAGGCTTGACTTGGTTTGAATGAAGAGGTCTGATCACTTAAACTATCGTTTCAAGTTTTCAAATTAAACTAGTTTTCTTTTTTCTTTCTTTTTATTATTTTTTGTTTTATTTTGTTATTTTTTTAGATTTTTTATTTTTTTGTGAGTGGGAGGCGAGTGACTAATGGGACGCCCTTTCAGATTTTCATCCTGAAGTCTTTCAAAGCATAGTACTTCTTAACAAAATCAAAATTCACAGGGTTAGGCAGGTCACTGGCATCCATTTTAGTTAAGATTAAAGCTCCTCTAGAGAATATGCGTTTCACCATGTATGGTCCTTCCCAATTTGGAGTCCATTTTCCATGAGTAACTTTATGTATCGAGGGAATTTGTTTGAGCACCAAGTTACCTTCTCATAACTAACGAGGATGAACTTTTTTGTTATAGGCTCTTATCGTGTGCTTTTGATACATCTGCCCATGACAGATGGCTTTGATTCTTTTTTTCCAATGAGATTGAGTTGCTCATATCCATTTTTAACCCATTCAGCCTCTTTAAGTTGCAATTCCATCAAGACTTTAAATGAAGGGATTTCAACTTCCATTGGCGAGATAGCCTCCATGCCATAGACAAAAGAGAATGAGGTGGAACCCATGGAAGTTCGTACTACTATGTAATAGGTGTGTAAGGCAAAAGTTAACTTCTTATGCCAATCCATGTACGTTTCAGCCATCTTATCAACTATCTTCTTGATATTCTTATTGGCTGCTTTAACTGTTTCATTCATCTTCAGACAGTATAAGACGAAGTACCGATGCTAAATCTTGAACTGAGAGCAGACAGCTTACATCATCTTGTTTTTCAGGTTGCATGCATTATCAGTGATGATCTATTCAGGAAAACCATATCTGTAGATGATGTCTTATTTCACAAATTTACACACGACAAATCTGGTGATGTTGGCATAAGAAGCTACCTTTACTTATTTAGTGAAGTAATCAATTGTGACAAAAATAAAGCAATACCCATTAGAAGCCTTAGAGGTAATCGGTCCAATCATGTCCATGCCCCACATAGAGAAGGGCCATGGAGCTATCATAACTTGTAGGGGTACCGGTGGGACATGGATCTTGTCAATGTAGATTTGGCATTTGTAACACTTTAGAGCCTAGTCAATGCAATCCTTTTCGAGAGTCAACAAATAATAACTTGATCGCATGACTTGTCTTGCCATTCAATGTCTATTAGCATGCATACCACAAATTCCTTCATGAACTTCTTCAAGTATTCTTTTGGCTTCAGAGGCATCCACACATCGAAGTAGCTCCTGATCCCAACTTTTCTTGTATAAAATCTCACCATCTAAAATGAAGTTCACAGCTAATCGTTTGATGGTTCTCTTATCAACTTCGATGGTGCCTTCTAAGTACCATTGATCTTTGATGTATTAAAGGATGTCATGATACCATGGCAAACCATCTTTCTCTTCTTCAATACTCTAGCAATATGCCAAGGTTGAATAGATACTCATTTGGATAGGAGTAATGTTCGATTCTTGATTGACTTTAAACATAGAAGATAAAGTGGCCAAGGCATCAACAATTTGGTTCTCTTGTTGAAGTAGATGTTAAAAGCTAATATCATCAAACTCTTTCTTGAGCTCTGATATCAAATTCCTATGTGGATCAATTTTCATCACGTGTTTGCCATTCTCCCTTCAGTTGGTAAATGACGAGGGCTGAATCTCTAAACACTTGCAATGTTTAAATGCTCCTTTCAATGGCTGCCTAAAGTCCCATGATGCAAGCCTCATATTCAACTATGTTGTTGGTGTAATCAAAATTTAATTTGGCTGTGAAAGGGTAATGGTTTCCCTCAAGTGAGATGAAAATTGCCCTAATTCTATGCCCTAGTGCACTTGAAGCTCCATCAAAGTACATCCTCCATGATAACCCACACTTAACAATGTTGTCTACCTCGAATATGCACATCAACTCTTTGTCAAGATACTCAAAGGTTAAAGGCTGATAGTCATCTATGGGTTGACTTGCCAAAACGTCTACTATTACACTACCTTTATTGGCTTTCTAGTTCATACACACAATTCATGCTCAGAAAGCATGACTTGCTATCTGGCTAATCTCCCAGACACGGTGGGGGCGTCACACAAATACTTGATGGGATCAAGCTTGGCAATTAACCATGTAGTGTGGTACAGCATGTATTGCCTTAACCTTTGGGCTGTCCAAGCTAAAGCGCAACATAGCTTCTCTCTGAATGAATAATTATTTTCATATTCTATAACTTCTTACTCAAGTAATAGACAGCCTGTTCCTTCTTTCCTGATTCATCATGTGCTCCTAATACACAGCCCATTGACTCGTCTAGAATTGATATATATAGGATTAGTGGTCATTCGAGAATTGGTGGCACAAGTACTGAAAGGCTTGAAAGATAATGTTTGACTTATCAAAAGCTTTTTAGCATTCTTGATTCTATTCTCCAGGATTTTGTTTTTTCAGTAGCCTAATGATTGGATCGCATTTGTCGGTCAACTAAGATATGAATCGGGCTATTTAGTTCAGTCTTCCTAAGAAACTTCTTACTTCTTTTTGAGTTCGAGGTCGTGGTAGGTTTTAAATAGCCTTAACCTTGTCAAGATCCACCTCTATTCCTTTCTTGCACACAATAAACCCTAATAATTTACCAGAGGTGATGCCAAATGTGCATTTACTAGGATTTAGCTTAAGCTTGGTATTTGCGCAGCCTTTTAAAGAGTTTTAGCTAATTGGCAACAAGTTCACTCTTTTTTGGTGATTTAACGATCATATCATCCACGTAGACGTGTATTTATTTATGCATAAGGTCATTGAACAATATTACCATAGCCTTTTGCTAAGTTACCTCTGTATTCTTTAACTCAAAAGGCATCACTTTATAATAGAAAGTTCCCCACATGGTCATGAAAGTGGTCTTTTCCATGTCTTCAACTGCCATTTTAATTTAATTATAGCCCATAAACCTATCCATGAAAGAAGATAGTGCATTTTTGGCAATGTTGTCTACTAAGGTATTAATATGAGGCAAAGAAAAATTATCCTTTGGGGTTGGCTCAATTTAAGTCCCTATAGTCCATACACATTCGCATTTTACTGTCTTTCTTAAGAACTAGGACTATGTTGGCTACCCATTTAGGATACTTGGCTATCTCGAGAAATCCTACTTCAAATTGCTTCTTAACTTCTTCCTTGATCTTAAGGAGCATTTCTGGTTTCATCCTCTTTAACTTTTGTCAGATTGGTTTGCATTTAGGTTTCAAGGGATGTTTATGAACCATAATGTTGGCATCTAGTCTAGGCATGTCTTGATAAGACCAAGCAAACACATCTTGATATTTCAGAATAAGACTTATTAGTTTAGCTCGAGTTGATGGCTTTATGGAGTTTTTAATTTTGTCTTCTTTTGGGTCTTTTTATGTTTTAAGTTTTATGGTTTCAATGGATTCTTCATGAAGTAATATTTGTTTTTCTTTTTGTTCAACTAGTCTCAATAGGTCCAAGGGTACGAGGTTCTTTTTAGGCTTTTTTTAGATTTAACCTTACCGGCACAGATCGGTTGCTCAAAATCAATTCATAAGGTTTCAGTATGAACATTCATGTCACCCTTATTGGGGTACCTAAAAATATGGAAAAGAACAATATCTATGGAAAAGAGGCTAAAGTTAGCAAAACTTATGAACACAAAGAATGAATGCAAGATGCTTAGTCATTTTTATTGATAATACTTAATAAAAGCTGCCCATACAAAGGATCCTGCAATGCTTTTGGGTGAGAGCATGTAGGTTTAGTTCATAGCATTACTTTGAAATAGACTTAAACAATAAAGAAATCTCAATCTTAGTCCAAACACTTGGAATAAACATTGGAGGGCACAGACCAGTCTTCGGACTTGTATTTGACATTTTTGGCTTGCCAATCGTATTGATGGAGATATCCTCAAATGCTTTGTTCAATATGAGCATAGCATTAGCGAAGCCAGTATTTACATGTCCCTCTAAGTAGACACTTTCCCGAAATGGTGGGAATATTATTGGCTCATCCTTCATGTCTCGTCTAGATAAGTGAACCATTCTTCTTTCACGATTCTTTTAAGCTTGCTTTCTTTTCTACTATGGAGTGGGCTTGAATCCTAACCTTCTTTTGTCAATTTGGTTGACCACTTTCAAGGTTTTAGCAATTCTTTGAAGGTATTTCCTAAGTCTCTTTCCAAGTTGGGCACCCTTATCAACAGTCAATTTCAAACCTATGTGAGTACTCTTTGATAGGCAAGGCTGAACTATTGTCAATCCTTCTTTGATATAAGTTGCATTGACAAACTCAAAAGCCTGGAAAGAGGATTCTAAGCTACCTTCGTTGGGTTTGACATATGGGGCATCAGTTAAGGTAGCAGCAATGATATCTTCCTCTCCTCTAATACTAACAACTTTGTTCTCGATGATGAATTTCAGCTTTTGGTGCAAATATGTTGGCACTGCTCTAGCAGAATGAATCCACGGCTTTCCAATGCTAACAACTTTGTTCTCGGTGATGAATTTCAGCTTTTAGTGCAAAGATGTTGGCACTGCTCTAGCAGAATGAATCCACAGCTTTCCCAACAGGCAATTATATGATAGAGCAATGTCCCTCATGTAGAAGTCAATATCGTAAGTACATGGGCCAATTAGGAGTAGAACGGTAATGTTTCTGACAACATTCAGGTAAGTTCCATCAAATGCTCACATAATAGTATGACTATTCTGGATATGAGATGCATCAATAGGGAACTTGTTCAAGCATGACATAGGCATTACATTTAAAGCTAACCCATTATCAATGAGCACCTTGGGCAACGTAGTGCCTTTAAAATATGTGGTGATATGGAGGGCCTTCTAATTTCCTCTTCCTTCATTCGAGATTTCATCAGCACTAAAAGATATGTAATTATCGATGGTGATGTTGTTCACTAGGCGATCCAATTGACCTATAGAGATGTCGGAAGGGACATAGGCCTCATTCAAAACCTTGAGGAAGGCATTTCCGTAAGCTTCTGAATTTAATAGAAGTGAAACATAGATATCTTGGCGGGTTGCTTGTTCAATTGATCGACAATGTTGCATTCACTGTGCTTGATGAATTTAAAGAATTTTATAGCTTCTTTCTCGCTCATTGGATCCTTGACAACTATTGAATCTGAGTTCTTGGTTGCAGACTTTGGTGCTTAAGAAATGAGATTGGCATTCTTTTACTGAGTGCTATTCTTTTATGCTATCGGGGCATAAGATCGGCCTTTCCTAGTTAGGTGACTTACCCTGAAGGTCAACACTTGCTACTTGCTGGCTTGATTCTCCAATGATTAAGGTTTTGCTTTCATAGTTCTAAGGAGCTACCTTATCATCTTTATATGGGAAGAGAGATAGGAGTTGAATAATCATCTTTGGCAGAGGCTGAACAGGGTCAATTTCAAATCTTGGTCGATTGTCATACAAAATCAATGGCCTTCCAATCCCGTAAGAGAGATTGCCCTATTCTTCTTTTAGTGCATTGACAGATGGTGTTGCATTTGCAGACTCAGTGTGTGGGGCTTTCTTTTCATAATAGAATTCGATGCTAGCCTTGTTCATCATTCTTTGAACCATTGTGTGAAACATTTTGCATGTTTGAAGAGTATGGCCGCAAACAGTATGAAAGTTATAAAAGTTGTCAATCCTTTCTCTATCTTCTTGGTTGCATTAAGTAACTTAGCTTGCACTAGGATTTGCCAAACCGAATTCATTGGCGTCTAAACTTCTTCTATGTTTTCCATAATCTTGTAGTTTTCTTCAATGATCATTTCCTTTAGATCTAACTCAGCACAAGTTTGAGATAAACTAGCTTCAGTGTTGGATTTTGATTGCTTACTAGCCTCCATCTTTTCTTTCCCTTTGTCTTTGCAGATACTTTTTCTTCTCAATTTATTTTTCATGTCCTCATCCATCCTCCCACAGAGTATGACCACATCTGTAAAGTTCTTCGGGAAGCTTCTCGCTACTTTTTCATAATAAGGGGCTGCAACATGCCAATGAATCTAATCATCATCTCTTTTTCTGTCAGTAAAGGATGAATTTGGACAGCTTCCTCCATCCATCTTGCAGCGTACTGCCTAAAACTTTCATTAGCTTTTCTCCTCATGCTTATAAAAGACAGGCAATTAGAGATTTAACCATCAGTGGGTCTCTTCTCATCAGTAACATTGATAGATGGATCAGTATGTCTATCCCACTCCTCATAGACCTTGATTTTAGACTGATCCATCATCTCTTGGACCATCTCCAAGAATGATGGGCAATGTTGTAAGTCGTCATCTTGACTACAGTGGCAGTAAGATGTATCAATGGCATTTCTTTTTTGCCTTTTGTTATCTATTGATAATCCAGTTTTCACAAAAGCTCACCAAACCTTGCTCATTGTGGTTTTGACTTTTCCTATGCTTCTTTTAATTCGATAGCCTTTTCCATTAATTATTGCATTCACTCTTGGTTTGGCATGATTAGGGAATGGGTTGACCCTCATATTGGGTCGAGGACCTTGCTTAATCTTGATCACCCATTTTTGTAGTAAACCCTGCACCTTTCTTTTGAATAAAGTGTAATTCTCATTGGAGTGGCTTTGTGCTCCTGCATGGTATTCACAATATGCATTCTTATTATACCATTTGCGGTACAGTGGTGACCTTAGGTTCATGAATACTAGAGCCACTAGTTTGCCTACCAACAAGCGATAGTAAATCTCTTTATACGAGTAAGGGAGTGGTTTAAAGTGCTCTCTTTCTTGGAATGCTTGTTGGCTATTCAGAGCACTCGCATTGTGCATATTATGGCGTTGTGTATTTTGGGCCACACTTTGCATGCGATTTGGTGCAAAGCTCATTCTAAGAGCAAACCCGATAGCATGGACTGGTTACAGACCCGCATTCAATGTGCTCGGGAAGTGCATAGGCCAAGCTAGATGCAGACTTTGATTAAACCTAGCATGATTCTCACCTACAGCATACATTTCCATTTCTTTACTTTTATTTACTGTCTTTTTGACTAACCTAGATGCTTCCTCGAGTGGATATCCTGTCTCTTTTAATGGCATCTTAATCATTTCACTTGATATGACCATATAGGCAAAATTTTTTATGTTACTTCCTATTAGCCTTTCGTAGTAAGGAGCTCGTAAAGTGCTAACAAACATAACTATCATTTCTTTTTCAGTTAGAAGAGGGTGACCTTAAGCTACCTCCTCTCTCCATATCTGAGCATACTGTCTAAAACTCTTGGAAGATTTTTTCTCCATGTTCATGAGAGAAAGATGATTTGGAACCAAATTCAACACATGCTTATATTGTTCAAGGAATGTGCATGCCAAGTTTGCCTATGTTTGAATTCTTGCAGGATCAAGCCCTGTGTACCATCAGAAGGCTACCCTAGTCAGGCTATCCTAGAAGTAATGAATCAGGAGCTTCTTGTTCTCTTCGTGTCCTACCATTTTATGATAGTACATGCGAAGCTGGGTAATAAAGTCAGTAGTCCCGTTGTATTTTTCAAAATCAAGCATTTTAAACTTGGGTGGGATGACGAGGCTCAAAACTAGCCCTAATGACTTTATGTCCATGATTCCAAATTTGTTACTTCATTCCACAGCTCAAAGATGTTTATCTAATGAGTGATACTTGTCTAAGTCCTTATTATTTCTAAGGTCCTTTTTGTTTTCTCTTACTCCATGTGCTCATCGAGGTTTGGGACTATAGGCCTTGATGGTAAAGAGCCCACACCTTGAAATCCTTGAATTAAGTGTGACACTATTGCAGGATTGATATAAATAAATGGCTGAAATGGTGGGGTGTTCATTGCTAGAGAGTGTTGCCCATGTAGTGCCCCTTCTTGAGCATTAGTGTCCTTAGTACCACCATTCAAATTGCATTCAAGGTGGGTCAATTCTTTCCCCATCTCAATTGTGATCATTTACCCTTTTTCCTTTAACACATTGGATAGTAATTTAGTTAGCTTGGTGATCTGTGCTTGAAGTTCCTTATTCTTATGGAGTGTATGCTCTTACATGAGTTTCTATCTTTTGATGTGGGCCCGGTGATCATTTTCCATCACTTTTTGATTATTGCGAGTGTTGTACCGATGGCTAACTGTAGATTCTGTGTTTTGGATCACCTTCACTTTAAATTATTTTCAAATTAGCCTCTATGGTATGTTTATGCATATGTTTGATGCAATAAGGATGAATGAATAAAAACCATGAAAAGATTAGGTTAGTTATGCAAATGCAAAAAGGACAATTGGATAGAGACACAACTCAACCAGTAGCATTTTTCATTAAAGCAACAAAATGTCTTAATTACATTCAAAAATGCCTAACATGATTACATTGCTTGATTACATGGTCTACGAAGTACAACAACTCTTATTCATGGGCTTCAGTGGACAAGATATCACGTGTTAGGGATCGGGCTACATCCATCATGTTCTCAGCCTCTAATTGAGCTACCTAGATCTGTTCTGTGAGACGACGATGATAGTCTTGATGATTTTGGCATGCTTGAACAACCACTTGAAGCCACTCTTGCTCTTGTTGCTCAGAGGCTTTCACTAGTATGTCAACTTGGTCTTGGCGACTTGAAGAGAATGCTCTAAGTTTTGGATTTTAAGTGTCAGAACTCCATTTTCGGCTTAGTTTGCTTTCAAATCCTAGACTTAAGCCTCTAACCGTCCATTCTTCCTTTAATAAGTTGATTCAAGAGCCTTGGTTCTACCAAGCTTTTCCCTATTGACCCTAGCAACTTCTCTCCATTGGTGTAGTTCCTTATCGAGAATAGTAATTTTTGTCCTCCACTTGATCTATGACTTTCCAAGTTTTAGGACTTGATTACTTTGTTAAAGGCTACATAGTCTCTTTTCATGCTCTTGAGATCCTCTTTGAGGTGGTTTTTCTCCTTTACAGCCCTGCTCATCTCGCTATCCCTGAGGTAAAGGTCCATTTTCAATTAACTATTTTCCTTTTTTAATCAAGCAATCTCATTGGCAAAGGTTGCCTTTTCTTGCTCAAATTCTCGCTTGAAGAATTCAATTTTAGAAGAAAATTCATCAACTGACATTTATGATGTCCCAATACCAAATAGAGGCACAACATCATTAATACGACAGATCCTTCATTCATCATATCCTGGGGTTATACTACTCCCTCTCTAATATCTCTCCATGCAACAGGTTTATTTCCAAGCTTAAAAGGCTAGCTAGACTTTTAACTTGTAGTCGGCCTCACCATAGTCAAAATCCTATAACTCTAGGTCTTGGATGAAGGGGATGAATTAACAGCACTAGAATTGTCGAAAAACTAAAAGAGGGGAGTAGCTAGTACTTCCTTATAATCCCATGAGTGATGCATAACTATAATCTCTGCATCGGTACATAATCATTTATGGGAAAAACTAAAAGACCTTCAATGTTACCTCTTCCCTATCGAGGTTCTAAAATTTTTAGACCTATTGCTTTTAAGATTTGTCAAGAGGCCATTCATTCTCAAGTACCTTAGAGATAGGTCTAAAATTAGGTAAGAAGTAGTGCGATGTCCTACTTTCCTTCAGGCTAAAGTGACTAATAAGCCAAATGTGAAGGAGTAATGCACATATGATGAAACAGGCTATTCCTATTTTCTTACAAAAATTAAGAGCTCGAATAGCCGGTGCAGGATCGATGTTGTAGCATAAACGACAAAAGACATATGCCATCGTAGCTTCAACATAGCCTAATGTCTTTAGGAATATAACCAGACCAAATATTGCCAAAATGTAGATATCTTGGATTTTTCAAATGTCAACGGTACTTGCCATTACTTCTTTCAAACTAGCCCATGATATGCATTCATTGTTCCCCTTTGTTTTGATATGACTCTCAATCCAAGAGTCCGTTGCCTCAAGGATTTGAGCCAACCTTTTCCTGAAGGTTGGAGGATTCAACGCTTTGCAGTATATCCCGTTGACCCTTACTCTTTCAATGTTAAGTAACATAGTGTATTCATCAATTGTGGGGAACAAATCTTCATGATTGAAAGTGAAATACTGGTATGCTAGATTCCAAAATTGAAAGGTCGCTTGCAACAAACTGATATCCAAACGAACTTGAAGCAGAAGAATGATATCTCCATATCTCTTAGTGAATTATTCCTTTTTAGTATTGTCCCAATTAGTCCATATGATCCTTAGATCTTGCCAATCACTTTGACGGTATCCTATCTTGATCCTTTCATGCACTATTGAGGCATGCCTTGGTTTTAAAATATCCCCATCTTCACACTGTTGGTGCTCTAACCATGGTTGGACTTTTTCAAAGGGTTTTAACTTTGAAATGAATTGTTGCTCTATGACAGACGCCCCTTAGTGAACACTAATCCATTAGAGCCAATTGTCCCACAATGATAGTAATTATGATGAAATGGTGCACGATGAAAAAGAAAAGAAAAAAAAATAAGTTAGTAACCAATATGAAATAATAGGTAAAAGATAAGGAAATGAAAGAATAGCAGCAAAAGTGTATCACAAAATTTGCCTTGAGAATAGGTGGTGTGATGCCTAGGGCAGGCATAATGAATATAGCTATTGAGGCATTAAATGGGTAGCATACTAGCATGTCCATATTAAAATTTTCTCTTCATGAAGCAACATGATACCTTATGATACCTAAGAATGACCATTTAAACGATGATGTTCCGTTATCACCGTTTATGTTAAGTATATGCTAAGCCATCATTCGGGCAGCATGAAAGCTTATTTCGTTCAGATATGACTATTTCAAGATGGCATTGCACGTAATGGCATGCACTTGTCCTTGCCCACTTATTAAAAGAGGATTTGCCATCGAACATAACAGCATATCCTAAAGGAATGATCATGAAAATAAAAAGACAAATGCGGGTGACAACATTCACCCATCATCGCCCATGTAACCAAAGGTATATATAAGCAAAGGTAAGAAATGTTTCCCTGAGTGACCTTAATTTTTGGGTTATTCTAATAGCATCCGATATAGCTTGACATGGTTTACCTCGTAGGGTTCACCGCATGGGTTTAGTTAACTCCTATTTCGGTATTCGAATAGCTACTCTATCCGATAAGAATAGTTGAGGCACCACGATCCTAGGCCCATCGCGGGTTTGGTAGAATGGGTTTGATTCGATGACGTATTTCCCTTTGCAAGTGTAGAGGGGTACTCACGAAAAACATAAGTAGTGTACATCCCAGAAGGTCTTGCCACGCCTAGCGTAGGGTTACTCACAAAGGTGGATGGCTCACTTCCTTCTAATAATTAGGGTACTAACCACACCATGGTGTATGGTGGGAATCTAGTGCAAATGCAAGTGCACGGTGTGTGTCGGGAAAATAATCAAACCATTTTGTTTCACTCCTACATTACCATATTTATTCAAATCAATATTTATTTGGGCACGAATAATCTCCAACAATCACAAGACAAAAACATAAATGATAGAGATTAGTAGGCAAAAATAAAAGAGAGTTATATCTAAATAATTATGGAAATAAAAAACCAAGAACTAAGTGAAAAGTGTCTTGTTATAGCCAACTCTCTAAATGGGTCCCAGTGGAGTTGCCAAGCTATCCCCACGTGCCCGTCCTTCAAAACTTTAAAGGATCTGAAGGGCATAGTGCGCTCGACTTAAAAATAAATGGTGGTTGGCTTTGGTCTAGCTTTTGAGCTATTCCCTTGATTAGAATTTGGATTAAGCATGATGATATGAAAGGGATAGGGATCATTGAATGAGTCGCTTATCCAATTGGACCCAGATGGCCACCATGAGGTGGCCATAACTTCGAGTTGCCATCAATCATTTTAGGCTAGGCAAGATTGGACACCTATTGAAAACAATATTATAAGTTACAAAAGTCAAAACACTGATTTCAAGGTCTACGAAGTCCAGAGTTTTGTTGGTTGGGCTCAGGAGTTGGTTACACGCAGAAAAGGACTAGCATCCTAACGATGCTCGAAATTTGTATATGCTAACTATATCTCACTTTAGTCTCAGTTAAATCAGTTCCATTTGGTCTTTATTTAGAGATAAACTTCTTAAATGCATGAAGTTTTGGAAAATGTAAATCCAAGATTTTTAATTAAGAAAGATTAGATCACCTATGTGCCTTGGATATGTAACGAACATAGGGATTTTTTTTAAAACGTTGTTTGGATTGGATTTTAAAAATTGGATGTTTTGTATTAGGCACTGAAGAGATACCAAAACAAAACATTGCCTCATAAATTTCATTAGAAAAACAAATTTTAAATAAGAATGCATAATAACACGATAAAAGGAAACAAGTTAGTGAGGCGAAAAATAAGAAATATAATAATATCATAAACAAGCAATCACAAAAAAAAAGAAGATAAAAAAAAGGGTGATTGAAATGTGTCTCGTAATTGCCTTTGATTATTGAAGAATAACTCGAATGACAATTTGAGAGACTAGTTTGGATTTGGCAATAATTTGAAGAACAAAGACAATTTTTATCAAAATAGTTTAAGGCAGCCAGAAGAGAGAAAATTTTAAGTTTTTGAGGTAACAACGGGGTTGGAGTGTCCCCTAAAATAGAGTTATGAAAATGGTTAGGAATAAAGAAAAAAATTTTTATTTTTTAAAGATGAGGTTGGAGTATCCCCTTGGAGTAGTGGGGTTGGAGTATCCTCAAAGTTAGGAAAACATTTAAGAACAACGAGAAAATTTAAACTTTGATTAAAAGATGGGGTTGGAGTATCCCCTTTGAGTAGTGGAGTTGGAGTAACTGCCCTAGCGAAAATTTTAATATGAAATCCTTTTTTTTCAACTTTGATCCAAGTCAAAAGGGGTAGGTGTTGTGAGGGAGACTAAACAGGTGCATTTTGAGATATTCGAATATCTTGATAAAAGGAGATTTGAAAATTAAGTTGAAAACAGGGGGCAGCATCATGACATCTCCGTTTTTAGATTTTTTTCAAGTGTATCTGAAGACTTCAGAGGGTAAAGGAGGTTAAGTTGGAAAGGTAACTCAACAAGGTTTAATATAAAAATGTTCCAAAAATTCTAGAAAATCACTTTCTATGCGGAATTAATTTTCGAAGTTTGGTTCATCTCAGCTCTGGCAGTAGGTAAGATTAAAAGGGCATAATAGATTTCAAAAAATCATTCTAAGCTTATCTGAGATCGTTAGATCATGTATAATATCTTTCTGGAAGGGGAATTTTATGATCTTTATGGGAAAAATATCAGGAAATTTCGTAAAAATCATTTGATGGGCTGGAATGGCCCAAACAGAATGTTGCATGTTGGTTCTAAGGGTTTCGAACAATAAAGGTTCAAAAAATCATAACTTCCTCGTCCGGGATAATCCAAGGGCAAATAAGACACCATTAGAAACGTAATTCGATGCCCTTTAAAGAAAAAGTATTAGGAAAGTCAAAGTAAATATTTTATGGCTCAAAAATAATTTTTCAAATTCAAACTATAGTGCTAATAGAGCAAAAATAGGGTGATTATTTGATATTTTGATTTTTTTGAAGGTAGACTCAGGCCTAGGACGTCCAAACATCTGCCATAGAAAGTAACACGAGCTTCACAAGTTTATTCCATAATTACGGAGTAGTTTGGGATGATGGAACAACCGATTGATCTGTCACCAAAATGAACATGAGACTCAAGATCAAGGTTTAATACTAAAAATGATTTCTTTTTCTTTTTTTCTTTTGAAAAATGAACTTATTTCACCATGAATCCAGATCTAATATGTTGATTTGCCTTCAAGATTGGGAGACCAATTTGATGGAAATATTAAATCCCTGCTACTCTTTGTCTATTGAATGTAACATGAACTTAACTTAGGGAAGTTTCTAAAAATCAGTTTGTAAGAGACAAGCAAGCATTTTAATGGAGATATCATGACCAAAATACAGCACACACAAAGATAAACATGGATTAAACATCTAAACAAGCAAAGATGACATTTTGACATGCAAATAGGTGACATAGATGTAAGAAGATGACAAATAGGGTGCATGGAGATGATATAAACATGTTTATACAAAGAAGTGGATATTGGAGTTATCAAGACAACATTTTTATTTCATGAGCCTCCTTAAAACACAAAGAAAATATCTAGACATACTAAGACACATAAAGGTGACCATTTAAATATGAATGGATATGTGAATATGGAAGGGACATGGCAAAAGATGCATAAGCAGAGGCTGTATGATGATGAAAATGAAGTATGGATGAAAATGAAGTATGGTAAGTTTTTATATCCAACAACATCGATGTGTCAAGGAGGTCATCGAGATCCTAGGACTACCATAACCAAGGCAACAAAGGTCCATAAGAGTATGAAGAGGGTCATGACAATATGAAAGGCTTACTAAAATGAAATGGATTATCCAAATAGAAAATATATGGAATAAGGTACAAAATATACTAGCAAAATCTTGAACTTTCCTTCTTTTTTTAAAGCAGTAACTTTAAGCTCAGTCCCTTCCCTCTTTTTACTATTATTTAGCAAGAATAGGGTGAAAGAAATGAGCTTTTCTAGTAATACGGTTGCAGATAGGGTGTTTTTAGGATGAAAATGTGTGAGTTTTTTAAGGAGTTATGGCAATAGTTTTAGGGAGCTACGGGAATGGAGGTTGGTTAAGGGTGAAAGGCCATGGAATAGTGTTTTGGTGAGTTTTTGAAGCTAAAGTGGTTGGAAGATTTATGGGGATGGATGAGGAGTTTTTTTAGGATTATTGGAGAGCTTCTTTGATAGCTGAGAGAGGTTTTTTTTCTGAGATAGCTGGTAGTGTTTTCTTTTTTTATTCAGCCCCTTCTTTTAGAAGACAATGCAAAGGCCATTTTTGATTTTTTTTTTTTGCACCAGGGGACATCTCTAACTACCATGCTTAGTTGATTCTCTTCTTATTGGTTCTGCCATGTTGAGCTAGGAGGTAAAAAGGCTGTGAAAGCCTACAACTAGACCCCTTTTACACCCATATATTTTATCAAAGTGACCTTTGTCATTAATTGTTTGAACTCCAAAAATTTTTTAGAATAAGTTAATGAACCCATAGTTAAGGTTTTCAATGTTTTATGATAGTTCCTTAGTGCAAAAACGTGTTTAAATTGGGTTTTCAAAGGCTGGAAAATGGCTCAAGCTAGACAAAAATACTATGGTGTATCAATGCAAAACATGTTGTATTGATACACAAGGTACTTTTTACTTTTGAGTATCTATATAATGAGTTGTGTATCGATACTAAGAGTAAAAAATGTTTCCAATCTCAAAACTTAGAGGCTAGTATTGATACTCCATGGATTTTTATCTATACTCATGCTTATGTATTGATACATTTTGGCCAAAATCACAACTTTAGCTACTGCCAAGGTCTGTATTCATTAATGTATTCATTTGAACAACCTTGGTGACACCATGAAAAGTAGCCTTTGATGCCTCGTTTCTACATTTTCTTTAATACGGCCCATAGACATTTTAGACCTCCTCAAAAAAAATTTTTCACTGGTACCCGGTAGTCGTCCCCCAACTTTTATTTCTATTTTTTGATTTTATCATCTTTTACCTAACTCCTAGTATGCCAAAAACTAGTTCCAACAAAATAAGGTGTCTACAGCTTAGGAATAGGGCAAAGACACACACCATTTTGCTCGGATGGGATGATGAATTTGTATGATACTAAAAAGTGGAGTGTTATTTAGTATTATGTTAAGGTGGTTAAATAACTTACAAAACCAAAGATTTTGATGAGTTTTGTAGGGTTTGACCCCCTACTAGGTTATTTTTCGAGTTTTTTTTCAAACATGTGGCATCAACTTGTGTGGGCTTTGAGGTAGGTAAAGAAAGACGACCAACTTTTCATGGACTAAGGTAAATAAGTGCCACCAGCTGGTGTGGGCTTTAAGGTAAGTAAACATCATACTCTTTAAGGATTGAGGTAAGTAGGTGCCACCAGCTTGTATGGGCTTTAAAGTAAAAAAAACATCCTACTCTTGGAAGATTGAGGTAGGTTGTATGGTGCCACTAGATTTGTGGGCTTTGAAGTAAGAAAACATCCTACTCTTGGAGGACTAAGGTAGGTTATGTGGTGCCACCAACCTATATGGGTTTTAATAAACGTCCTACTCTTTGAAGACTAAGATAGGTAGTTGCTACCAACTTGGGTGCGCTTTAAGGTAGGGAAGCATCCTGCTTTTTAAGGACTAAGGTAGGTAGGTGTCACCAGCTTATGTGGGCTTTGGTAAGTGTCTTACTTTTTTAGGATTGATGTAGGTAGTTACCAATAGCTTGTGTGGGCTTTGAAGTAGGGAAATATCCTGCTCTTTGAGGACTGAGGTAGATAGGTGCCACCAGCTTGTGTGGGCTTTGTTAAGTGTCCTACTCTTTGAGGACTGAGGTAGGTAGTTGCCACAAGCTTCTGTAGGCTTTGATAAGCATTCTGCTCTTTGAGGACTAGAAAGAAATGAGTTCAGATATCCTTCTTGGGTGATTTTCAATGAGCAGATAAGGTCAAAGGTACTTACATGAGGCCTTTTAAGGTTTTTCATAATCAAGAAATGGTACCTTAGGTTCCCTACAAGTTTAACTTTTACATATGGGAGTTGATACCTGTAAGATGTTAAATGCTACATAATGGATGGAGATGCAAATGCCTACCTAATTGATGCAAAGGTGATAACTTTAAAGGTCTAATCCAATGGCTAGTTTTAGGCTTTCTTCAGCTTTGGTGAGGTGGCCTTTTACCCAGGGTTCGTCAATCTTGCTTTAGAATTTCAGAGGCTTTATATGTTAAGATTGTCCCTTCTTTAAAGGTACAGAAGGTCCATGACCACTCACTGAGGCAATTTTGAGCATATTCTCAAGACGTGGGGTCCCAGAGCAAGATCGATTGTGGCCCTAAGAGTTCATTCTTGGTGTTTAAACATGAAACAAAGTCCCTGTAAAGTTTTATCTTTTCAAGTAATGCTAGGAAATCATGTTATCAGTTTTGTTTGTTTATCGAGCATTATCGATTAAATGATAAACATGATGCAACATGAAACACGGTGCTACAAAAAGATTATGCTAGAAGTCAAGTAATATTTTTATTAAAAGAAAGAGGATACAATTTATGATAAACTTATAAGATTGTGGAAGGTTTGGAAATACAAAAAAGATATGAGAAGTCTTCCTGGTCGACTGGCTCTAACTTGATGACATGAATTCTCCACTGAGTGCTTTTGGAGATTTCTTTTGAGCAATTAATTCTTTTGGAGTTGGTCGACTCATAAGAAGAATCCTTCAATTACCCCATGGTGGAATGAGGCCTTAAAGTTAGGCAGTTCCTATTTCTCGAGTATAGGTATGGATGAGGTTCTGGTAGGGTTGGTCAACACAACACAGATGGGTTAGGTTATGACTTGGGCTCTTGAGTAAAGGGAAGATTGGTTTTGGGCTAATGATGGTTTGGGCTTGACTTGGTTTGAATGAAGAGGTCTGATCACTTAAGCTACCCTATCAGATTTTTAACTTAAGCTAGTTTTCTTTTTTCTTTCTTTTCATTATTTTTTGTTTTGTTTTGTTGTTTTTTTTTTTATTTTGGATTTTTTACGAGTGGTAGGCGAAGGACATGGCACCTGATAGTTGTCCCCCAGCTGTTTTTTCTATTTTTTAACTTATCATCTTTTACCTAACTCTTAGGATGTCAAAAACTGGTTTGGACAAAATAAGGTATCTACAAAATAGGAAACATGAACAATAAAGGTTCCTAACTATAAATACCTTGAACATCTATTTTGAAAGATCTCTTTTTCTCCAACTTGTTTCAAAAATCATCAAAGAAGGAGAGGTTTGGGATGAGGAATGAGAAAAAAAAAAACTAATAATAGAGAACCCTTTCAAATGAATTTGGCCAAGGGGTTACCCTTAGTCTTTTCCCTTTTTTATTAAAATTAAATAAAATTAATACCTTTGAGTTACTATTACATGCATGTGACCTAATTAGCTATGGTTAAAGGTGATGAAATGATGTTGTTGGACAAGTTATGTCCCATGATACATGATGGACATATGGATTTTGACTTTAAAAATAAATAAAATCAAATTTAAATTAATTTGAAAACATATAAAATTAAATATAAATTAGGAACATGTTCTTATATTATGAAATGTATAATTTATGTGCCACATTAATCCCATAAGATTTGGATTAATTTCCTAAGCTTATAAACCAAATTAACAAATATTTCTTAAAACTAGAAAAAATTTTATATAAAAATCCTAATTAAAAAAATTTCATGTATGAAAATATTTAGTTTCATGTGTATGTATGCCAAAATTAATTAATGAATCCATGTGTAGCAAGTCCTAATTGAAAAATCGAATGAAAGAATTTAAATGAAAAGGACTAAATTGCAAAGAACAAAAGTTGAATTAAAATATATGTACACAAGGGTTCAATTAAAATTTTAAATGTAATAAAATTCAATTAAAAGTTTAATCATGTAAAATTTTAATTAAAAACCATATGGGGAAATGAATTGAAGAAATTAATGTGTAAAATCTAATTAGGAAAATTTTGATAGGAATTCTAAAAGATTTTAATTAAAATTAAAAAGAGTGAGAAATTCCTAAAACCTCATTTATAAAAAATAATTGATGGGAATCCTATTCACAACATAGTTTAGCCTCATGCAAAATAGCACTAAAAAACTCATAGAATAGCATCAGATAAGTAGAGGAAACATATCAACATAGAAAAGCCAAACTTCTCTATAGATCTCTTAGAGAAAGTTTAACATGTGGTCAATGGATTCGAAATAAATCGAAACTTAAACAATCATATGATTAAAGATTACCCTACTCAAAGATATCATAACCTTGAGCTTTTGTAGATATAAAAGATCACTTAAGTCAGGCAACCAAGTTCTTTGAGAAATAATCTGAAATCACAAGCAGCATAATTATCCTGCCTCTAATAATGAGCCATACAAACAATAGTTAAAACCTTCTTTACACCTAGTGGCTTTTTAGTGCTAGCTAGGAGGCTTCTTAAGCCTCAATCAAAAGATATCTCGCCAATAATTGTAAATCCGAAGTGACCCAGGTACAATTCCCTTACCTATTGCCCTAAAAAGAAAAGGAAAATAACTTTGTAGAAAAATAGCAGTTTCATATAAATTCCAATAAATGAATAGGAAAATCCTAATTTTTTTTATTTTGTTTGATTCTTCTAGGATACAAAACTGATTTTCTACCTTCGTCATGATCAAAAACACTTTAAGATTACCTGGAATGCAAATCAGCCAAAGGGTAGCTAGCAAAGTAGTGGAATGGTGACTTGGCCTTTAAGGAGTTCTAGGGCTCTTTTTCTAGGGTTTTTTAATAGCCAACTTACTCCCAAAAAGACTTCATGATGTTTATATAAGCCTTTTGGACTAGTTTTACTTGCTTAATTAATGAACCAAACTCATTAGGAATAGCCCTATAAATGGTGCCACTTTGGAATATTTCTTTCAGCCTAAGTAAAACTATTTTAATTAGATTGTCCAAGATTGGGCCTTAATAGTAACATATTAATATTTTTAGCCAAATAACACACTAAGGATGTCTATAGCATGTGCTTAGGCTAATAGCAAGCCCAACTTGGAATAGTTCACAACTAAACTCCTTTGACTTGATAATTAAAGCTTTTAGCCTAACCCCTATTTCACATGTTAGATAATTTTAATTCAGAATAAAATTTTCTAACCCAAGTAAAACAATTTTTACTTTATGTAGAGAATTTAAATATTAATTAAATAGTTATCAAATAATTTATTTAATTTTGCACATATAATTATTTGGACTTATTTAATATTATCCATAAAACTATGTCTACCAATAGACTTAGTCTTGGTAAGACATTCTTATCCTTTGTTGCCATATTAAGACATCTCTAATTAGATTTCATAAATTTAATTTATGTCTTAAACAAAATTCTCAATTGAACTTATTCAATTAAGTCCTCCATAATTCATCCTTTATTTATTTAAGTCCAACTTAATTAAACACCAGATTCAATTCAATAATTTTGTCTTATTATGCGTGACCCATTAGGTTTCCAACATGTTGGCAACAAACATAAATAATACTCTATGTTTTAAAAACATAGCTTACTATTTATAGACATAGATCATGAATGGGTCTAGTTACCCATTATGACCACCTAAATGTTGATAAAGTGAATGTGACATCTTTAAAACCTTTCAGTAACAGCCAATTAGTATAATACAGTCCTTTCACCAGATATCCCAAATTGAAGATAAGCATACTGCAATTTCTACTTAAACCCTTATCCCTATTAGTTCTTGCAACTCATAGTTAATGATCATGGATCTGTGAGGAATTATTCCTCATAATTCACTATGCTTTAGCCAGAGACTTAATCTAATTAACCATAGTTAAGATCATTTTAGATATGTCACAATGTCACTTGAAGTGGTGAATCCTCTCTTGATCACTCATCCATCCTCCATGTGCTTTATGTCACACCCAACGTACCCTACATTAAGCATCCATCCATTGTAGAGTAGTTTCAGATAAATATAAGCATGACACTTTGTCACAATGTGCCCCTTAGTGGATCCTAGTAGATCTATGGGTGCATATGACTTAAATATTTTTTTGACTTGGGAATGTCTTCTTAACCGAGACTTTTCCTTCACAATGTAATGAGAATGAGAAAGTATAAATTTTTGACTTATGACACAGTGGGGAGGACCATAAGATGAACCACTTATCTTAATGGTCTCAGATGACCATCATAAAATGGCCAACGTTTGGAGTCGCCACCAATCATTTTGGGCTAGGCATGACCGGATGCCTATTGAAACTTATGTTTTGAGTTACAAAACTCAAAGCATCGATCCTGTGGTCTACATAATATAAAGATTTGTCGTTTGGGTTTGGGAGTTGGTTACACATGATGAGGTACTAACCTCTTCACGATGCTCAAAATCGCTACTTACTAGCTATGTCTTACCTCGGTTTCAATTCTTTCAATCTTAACTCATCATTATTTTGATATAGCCCCTTTTAATGCATGAATCTTATAGAAATACAAATCTAGGCTTTAACTAAAAGATTTAATCTCATATACACCCCGAAGAGATAAGGAATATGGAAATTTTTAATAAAATGACCTCTAGATTTTACTTTAAAAATGGAATGTTCCACTTTAGGCACTGGAGAGATACCCAAATGGAACATTACCTTTAATTTTATTTGAAATGATTTGAAAACATGAATGCAAATAATCATCTCAAAGAAATCACGTTAGTACGGTAACGAATGAAGTAGCATAACATGGATCATTCAATACAATGATAAAGAAAGGGATGGACTATTGGAATTTATCTTGCAATCGGCATTGATTATCTGGGAATAACTGAATCGATAATTTTCGAGATGCATTTGGGTTTCTTGATTAAACGAGGTTTATTTGACATATTCATGGAAGTCTAAGAAGGAGAAAAATTTAATTGTACTTGAAAGGCAGGGTTGGAGTATCCCTTCGAAAAAATAGGGTTGAAGTATCCTCGTGGATGACTAATAATTCTAACAAAGGAAGATTTTTTAAAGGTTGACAATTTGAAAATTGGGGTTAGAGTATCCCCTCAGAAAGTCAGATTGGAATATCCCTATGGATGACAAATAATTTGACAAAGGAAGATTTTTTTTAGATCTTGACAAATTTGAAGAGCAAGGTTGGAGTGTCCCCTCGAAGGTTAGGGTTAGAGTATTCCCAAAAGTGGCATATCTAATGCTTCTTTAAAGAAGTCGAGTTGGAAAACTTAAGTTGACAAAACCTTGTGATTTAGAAAACGACTGAGCATTTTGACAACTTTTGGCAACATAAATTATTGTGAATGAGAATGGTAAAGATGTAAAATATGTTTGTGACTTGATACGAGCTTGTGGGAGGTTAAAGCATGTTCTCGAGGCTAATTAGGGTGATATGGTGACATTTGAATGTCTCAAGACGAAGCTCAGGAAAACAACTCAATTTTAACCATAACCGAAAACATGGAATGGCATCTTGCTATCCCCATTTTTGAATTTATTCTAAATTGGTTTGAAAGCATTAGAGGGTGAACAAGATACTATTAGAAAGCTAACTCGACAAGAGTCAATCTAAAAATATTCTCAACATCCCAAAAAGTCATTTTTCAGGGGAACAAATTTTTAAGTTTGAATTCATGACACTGATGGCAGGGCATACAGGGGGTAGGGTGTGTCAAAATTTGAAAAATCACCCTAAACTCATTTGGTATCATAAAATTACAAATGATACCTTTTCAAAAAGTGAATTTTATGAACCTTTAGGAAAAATGTTTAAAAATTTTAGAAAAATCGTTTAGTGGGTCTGAATGGGCCCAAACAGAATACTTTTTGTTCACTTCAGGGATTCTAGACAATCTAGGTTTGAAAAATCATAACTCTTTCACCCAGACTGATCTGAGGATGAACAAGACCTTATTTTAAAGATTTTTTGACACACGTTCAGAGAAAAAATTATAAAATTCATGAAAAATCATTTAGGATTTTAAAGTGACTTTTTAATTTGCAACAGTGATGCTGCCAGCAGGGGACAAAGCAAAGCAGGGGATATTTCTTATTTTCTTTATGTTTACAGGTCTAAACTTGAGTCATTGACATTCGATCATCCATGACAAAAGGGAAAAAGTGGCATGAGTATCATGAACTCATTTGCACAACACCGAAGTAGTTTAGGATGATGAAACAGCCTGTTGATCATACCACTCAAGGTTTTGACTCAAAAACAAGGCACAAACATTTAGGGAACAAGTGCAAGGCTATTTTTTTCAAAAAATTAGAAGTTTTGAGCTAGTTTAATCAAGATTCCAAATCTCGAAAACTTAATTTTTTCCAAGATTTTTTTGCTAGCTTCAAGGAAATTGCTAAGTTCATGCTAATCCTCATTGGTTAAGGTTAACATGCTTGGCTTGGGGAGGTTTTAACAATCAATTTTGGATAGCCATCAAACATGCATTTAGACAAGGAGAAAACACTAAACATACAACTAGATGGCACAAAACATGAATAAGGATGCAAACTTTACTAATGGTCTTGACGAAAAAGTGTTATGCATTTTGACAAGAAAATGTTACAGGTGCTGAAAATGACAATGATTCATGCAAGCTAATGTATCAATGTGATTGAAATGTGTTAGGCTAATGATTCATACATGGACTAAGGATAACAAGATGCATGGATATGATATAAAATGCATGGGTAAGAACTATCAAAATAATAAGAATGAAATGAGGCATTTTGCACATCAAAGGGGCATTAAGGCATCCCAATCCTAAACTACCACAACCAAAAGCCACAATAATGCATGAGAATCCTAAAAGGGTGATGGAAACATGGAAAGCTCACTAAAATGATGAAGATGCTAAAAAGTAGAAAATGAAAGTGATAAAGTAGGAAATTATACCAATAAGACTTTAATTTTGGCTAAATAGTTGGAACAGTAGAGATGGCTTGAATTTACCTCTTTTCCTTGTTGTTAATGAGCACGAAAAAGAGTGAAACAATGAGGTTTTGGTTTTGGTATGGATAAGGGTGATTTTTTAAATGTGTAATGGTTAGGAATAAGTGTTTTGGGGCTATTTTTGGGTGGTGAGTGAAGAGCTACGGGATTTTTTATTTTTTTGATGTAGGAATGTGTTTTTGAAAGCTAAAACAAGCTGGAATCTAACCTTTTTCAGCTGAAATATAAGTGGTCTATTTATACCAGCATTTTGGAGCTAATTTAGAGGTGTTTTTGGTCATTTCTTGAGGGGGATAAAGTGATGTCAACTTGTGGCTATAGAGTGGCTGTAGGGAACAACTTGCTGCCAATGTGATGGACATAGGGTGGCTAGTTTAAATGCTAAAATGATTTTCCAGCAAATAGGGTGGCTAATAGTGATCTTGGTGAACAAACTACGGAAGAGTAGGGTAATCATATGACATTGACCCTTCTGATCTAATTTAAATTTCAAAAAAATGTTTTGATTAGTTCAAAAGTCCAAATTCATAATCTGACATGGGTTTTGATCTTTTATGATGCAAAGAAACGTGTTAAAATTGAGTTTGGATCAATAGTGGATGAGTCAAAATTGCACAAACCATGGAAAATGGCCTATATATATTGATACCTTGCAAAATGTATCGATACATTTAGTCTAAAAACCTTGAGTGTATCAATACAATGAACATTGTATTGATACTATGAACCATTGTGTCGATACATGTTGCTATGTATCAATAATTTCTTTACAAAATGCATGTTTTGGTCTTGGAGTGGCTTAGCATCGATACATGAGCTTTTATATCGATACGTAAACTCATGTATCGATATATTTTCATGTTGTATTGATAACAATAGGAATATTTCAAAATTTTGGCATGTTGGAGCATTGTATCGATACATGAAAACCATGTATCGATACATTCAAGCAAAATTATGAATTTTCTCATATCTTTTATCCCCGAATACCTTGAACTACATCCTTTGATGACACATCTTTGCATTTACCTCTGATATAATCCATAGGCCTTCTTAACCTTTTCAAAATAAGTCACCTGACAATCATCAGCCCCTATCACGTATGTGCTCCAAATTACCAAAAAATTAGCCTGGATAAAATAAGGTGTCTACAGCTACCCCTCTTTGACCATTGCTAAGAATCAGGAACAGCGCAAAGATGAATTAGACAATATTTTGTCTAGGATGGAATGATTCTCCCCAAAACACTAGGGTATTAGGTTTTCTAAGGTTTGACCCCTTTAAGAAGGTGTAGAGTATCATGGGTTTTTGATGTAGGTGCTACCAACTTGTGTGGACTTTGACTTAAACTTAGGTGCCACTAGCTTGTGGGGGCTTTGATTCAAGTACCGCTAGCTCATGCAGGCTTTAACTTAAACTTTGGTGCCACCAACTCGTGTGGGCTTTGACTCGAGTGCCATCAACTTGTGCGAGCTTTGACTCAGACTAGGTGCCATTAGTTCATATAGGCTTTAACTCGGGTGTTGCCAGCTTATGCAGGCTTTGACTCAGACTAGGTGTCACCAGCTCGTGTAGGCTTTGACTCGAGTGCTGCTAGCTTGTGTGGGCTTTAACTAAGACTTGGCTGCCTCTAGCATGTGTAGGCTTTGACTTAGGTGCTGCCAGCTTCTATGGGCTATGACTTAGACTTGGGTGCTACCAGCTCATGTGAGCTTTGATATAGGTGCTGCCAACTTGTGCGGGCTTTGATTTAGACTTAGGTACCACCAGCTCGTATGGGCTTTGGCTAGAGTGGCGTAAGCTTGTGCGAGCTTTAAAAAGGTGCCATCGAGTTGTGGGCTTTGAAAGGGTGCCACTAAGTTATGGGCTTTGAAAAGGTGCCACTAACCTGTGGGATTTAAAAAAGTACCACTGACTTGTAGGCTTTGAGAGGAGTGCCACTGACCTGTGAGCTTTGAAAAAGGTGCCACTGACTTATGGGTTTTGAAAAGGGTGCCATTGACTTATGGGTTTTGAAAAGGGTGCCACTGACTTGTGGGCTTTTGGAAAGGTGCAACTAACTTATGGGCTTTTGAAAAGGTGCCACTGACTTATGGGCTTTAAAAAGAGTGCCACTGACTTGTAGGTTTTAAAAAAGGTGCCATGACTTGTGGGCTTTTAGAAAGATGCCACTAATTTATGAGCTTTTGGAAATGTGCTACTAATTTATGGGCTTTAAAAAAGGTGCCACTGACTTGTAGGCTTTGGAAAAGGTGCCACTGACTTGTGGGCTTTAAAAAGGGTGCCACTGACTTGTGGGCCTTTGGTAAGGTGGCCACAAAGTTGTTGATAAAACTTCTAATACAAGTTTTTCTTAACAAAAGTTCATGATAAAATTTCCTGATGAAAAGGTTTTGGCACTAGTTCTTGACAAAGCTTCTAACGAATGTTCTCAAAAAAAGTTTTTGACGATAGTTTTTGGTCAACAATTTCTTGACACTGGCATTTTGGCAGTAGTTTCTTGACAACAAGGGTTTTGACATGAGTGATGAGAAAAAAAGAACTTTACCTGAATGACACTTGGTTTGTCAAGCTTAAAGTTCTTACCAGGAATTCCTTGGAGGTTTAATAAACCTGGCTTGAAGTGATATTGTAAAAATAATGATGTATGATGGTAATATGCGTGCATGATATGAAATGCTATCATGTTGCATGATGTGAAGTTTAATATAGAAGATAGCCGTAGTTCTCCTTGTACGTCATTCAGACTCTCATAGGGATGGCGATTTGTCTTTGGTGCAACTATTGATGAAAATTTTCCTAATCCTACTAGGGATTGTAGGTTGTCCCGAGTCCACTGAGGATATGACCAAAAATTTATTCTCAAGAATCTGGATTATTGCATTTCTCAATTCGAGAGGCTCAGTCATTTTCCTGACAATTAGAAGGCATTGTCAATAATTTAGAGACTATTTGACTAATTAGGTTATTGTATCTAGTTTTGATGGGTGGATTTTTGGGTTAGCTTAAAATGGTTTTTCTTGAGTTGTGGCTTGTGGAAGCAAGAAATGGTTTGGTGTGTGGTCAGGCTGAGTAGGTGTTTGGATGCGAAAAGTGCATGATCTTGATGATTAGGGTGTGAGCAGAGTTCTTTATGCTTTTCTTTTCCTTTCGACATAATATTAAGATGTCCTGATGCATATTTTAGTTGATTATTAAACATTATTAGTTAAATGACAAGTGCAATGTGAATTGTACAGGGGTTAAAAGAAACAAGGCAATATTTATTCATGACAACAAAGAGACATAACTCGATATATCTTTTGACAAACAAGTGATAGGGTAGCCAAAAGGATGATCTTTGGGCGAAAGATGCCTCTGACAATCATGACATTGATGTTCTTTAGTGCTTTCAAGATCTTTCTCGAACAATAAATGTCACTAGTATAAGTTTATCTTTAAAAGATCCCTAAGATTGCTTTACATTATCCTGTAGATGCTCTCAATTTATGCCCCATCAAAATTGATCTTCTCAAGTTGCCCTTGTAGGTTTTCAACTATAGTCAGGTCGGTTTCCCAAATGCCCTTTTCAGATTTTCATCTGGACCCCTTTTTATTTTCTTCCTTTTTTGTTTTTGTTTTTGTTTTGTTATTTTTTTTTGTTTCTTTGGTTTTTTTTTTTGCTTTTATTTTTTTTGTTTTTTTGAAGGATGCCTTTTCAAGTTTTTGCCCTTTACATGTAATATTTCTTGATGGAATCTGAGTTGACTGGGTTAGGCAAGACATTGCCATCCATTTTTGACAAGATTAGGGCCCCTCTAGAGAAGACTTGATTCTTGACATATGGTCTTTACCAATTAGGGGTCCACTTGCCCTGTGCATCTTTTTGAATTGGGAGGATCATGCATCTTTGATACATTTGACCATGGCAGATGGCTTTCATACATTTTTCCTCAATAAGGTTAAGTTGGTCGTGTATGTTCTTAACCTATTTAGCTTTTTCAAGTTTGGTTTTCATCGAGACTCTGAGAGAAGGGATCTTGACTTTGATAGGCAATACAGCTTCCATCCTATAGATAAGGGAGAATAGGGTAGCGGTCGTGGAAGTTCGAACTGAGGTCTAATAGGCATGAAGTGCAAATGATAACTTCTCATGCCAGTCTTTGTAAGTCTCAGCCATTTTTTCAACTATTCTTCTAATGTTTCTGTTGGCTGCCTTGACTCCTCTATTCATCTTTGGTCGATAAAGGATAGAATTATGATGCTGGATCTTGAACTGTAAGAGGTTTAGTGGTACAGAGCTTTCTTCAAAACCTTCTTTAAGGTCAACTTCACTAGCACAAATTGATCATTCAAAATCAATCTTCAAAGACCCATTAGAGCCATCCATGTCACTTTCATCAGGACACTTGAAAGGGTAAAGAAATAGACATTGCAAAAGGCACACACATAACCCAGGGATTCAGATAAGAATGGAGGCAATAGAGTAATTGAGACAAAAAGATTGAAAAGTCATGTAGGCATGTAATATGGAATGATATAAGCAAAAGTCATTTCATCGATGATGTTTGATAAAACTATCCTTTACATAGGACACCTACCTGCCTTTGGGCGAGGGTAAATAGGTTTTCATTTCTTGACATTATATGAAAGGGGTAGGAAAAGTGCAGGGGCTTTCATCATAACCTCATCATCAAAATAAGGTCTTGGTGGGAAGACATAAATTCTATGGCTCGGTATCGATCATGTTTGCAGTTGGCTCAATATGGTTTGGTAAAGGATTGGCAGTAATATTTGGTCCTTGGTTCATCTAGAACTGCAAGGCTTTCGAGTTGATTAGATTTTGCACATTTTTTTGAAATACATGTAGTTTTCAATGTCATACCCCACTGCCCTAGCATGGTATTCATAGTAGGCGTTAGGGTTGTACCATTGCGGGTATAGTGGCTTCTTTTCTGGGATATAGATTGGGGCCACTAAATGATTTTGGAGTAAGGTTTGGTAAAGCTCCTTATAGGTCATAGGGATGGTATCAAAATATTGTCTTGGTTAATTTGCACCTTAATTGTCGAGTGCATTATTGGTTGTTCGATTGGTATTTTGGTGGATTTATGGAGGGTAGCTTTGTGGTAGGTTTGATGGAATTGCAAGTAGTGGGTTATAAGTTATGGCATAGATTGGCTATAGGGATATTGTGATGGGGTAAGAACGTGCCATTCTTGAGTAATGAGGATTAGGTGCTTGATGTTGTCTTGGCTAAAATGAGCCAGCATAGTTTATGGCATTGGCCTCTTCTTCCTTCTTCTTGCTAGTAATAGGCTTCTTACTCGATCCAGCTATTTCCCCAGCAGACATTCTACCACTCTAATGGCAGCACCGATCATTTCTCTAGAGAAAACCAAGTCTGCAAATTTCTTGGTGGCATTCCCTATGAGCTTCTCATAATAAGAAGCATGCAAGGTGTGAATGAAAGTGACAATCATCTCTTTTTTTGTAAGGGGAGGCTGGACTAAGGCTGCTTCTTCTCTCCACCTTTAGGCATATTGTCTGAAACTTTCAGTGGATCTCTTCTCAAAATTCATCAGGGAAAGTCGATTTGGTGCCCAATCTGACACGTGTTGGTATTGATTTAGAAATGCCTTAGCCAAGTCAGCCCATGATTGAATTTTCACATTGTCTAGCTTGATATACCACTGAGCTGCTGTCCCAGTGAGGCTGTGCTGGAAGTAATGGATGAGGAGCTTTCATCTTTCTCGTACTCGACCATCTTTCGCAAGTACATTCAGACATGGACAGAAGGATCGGTGGTTCCATTAAACTTTTCAAACTCTGGGACTTTAAACATCAGGGGCATGACAAGGTGGCACCAAAGACAATGATTACACATCAAGAGCTTCGAACTTGTCAATCACCTCGATAGCTTGGTGGTGTTTTTTGAATAGCTGGAATTTGCTTATTTCTTTCGTAGTCATGGTGGACTTTTGACCTTTTATTTTCTCCAGTTCCTCATGGTCAAGGGCTATCGGATACGCCGATGAAACTCTTGCATTCACCCCTTGAGTACTGGGACTTAGGTAGATGATAGGCAGAACCTGAGTGACAGGTGGAGGAGCAGGCCATTGTTCTTGTCTAACTTCCCCTTGGGTGAGTTTTAGATTATTGACAGGGGGACTTTCTGTGTTGGAAGGATTATTCCTTATTTTAACAGTGCTGGCTTACCCTTTTTCTTTCACAGAGGCTATCGTTAGTTCCATAGGTTTCACAATTTGAGCTTGCATTTCGCATTATTGACGGAGCATCTGGTCTTGTGATTCCTTAACCATTAGCTCAAGTCATTTAATATGAGCTTCATGATCACTCTCCATAATTTGTTTGCAGCATCACGTGTTATAGTGATGCAGGATGTTAGGTTATGTTTTCCTGATTGACCTTGAAGTCCCTTGCACTTTATGGCCCAATTCTTGTATTAGACTTTTACTTGAAAATGTATTTATTGATGAGTATTTATGATACAATGATGAGTTAAGATAATGAATGATTGATGCAAGTGTAAAAAAGGTGAAAGTAAATATGCATATGCATTGGAGACAATTGAATCCTGGAATAGCTTCATTGATAACATCTTTTATAGAGCCACAAAAAGGTCCCTGGCTAAACACCAAACCAGAACAATTGTCCTAAAATGATGATGGTCATGATAATTATGATGAGATGATGCATGTGCCAGAACACAAACAAAGGAAAATGAGTTAGTGAAATGTATAAGAGACAAGTGTAAAAAATTAAAGAATTTGAGAACACCAGAGAAAAATATTCATAACATGTCTCAACCAAGGTGGTGAGACAAGAAATGGGCAGCATATCAACATGCCAGGATGCAATCTGCACTTCATGAGGCGATGCAATATCTTATTTTGATGGAAAAATAATCGACCAGTAGAAATATTCATTTATCACCACTAGTATGGATGCGCGTTAAGCCATGACTCGACAGCAGAAAAGCTTACAGCATAAGATATTGTGACCAATGGTTTTTTTCTCATCGTCACTTATTTAGACAAAGATTAGCCATCGTTCGGGTGGCACGATGGCATGCCTTGATAAATGATAAAAATACAGTTGCCAGTGTGATTGTATACTCGTTGTCACCTACATAATTATGGTAATTAAGAGTAAAGGTTAGGAATGTTTCCCCGAGTGACCCTATTCTTCGGGTATTCTAGCAGTGTTTTGGTATGGTTTGACATGGTTTAGCTCATAAGGCTCACTATATAAGGTTTAAATTGACACCTAAATAGGTGTCCAAATCACTCCTCCATCTGGTAAAGACAGCCAAGGCACCCCGATCCTAGGCCCATCGCGGGTTTGACAAAAAGGGTTCGATTCGGTGGATATATTTCCCTATGTAAATGCGGAGGGTTACTCATGAGAGACATAGTTAATTTACATCCAGGAAGTTATTGCCATGCCTATGCCGAGGGTTACTCATGAAGGTAGATACTTTCTCCTACTGATTGGATTATAACCATGCCATGGAGTTTGGTGGGACACTAATGCACATGCAAGTGCGTGGTGTGTGATGGGGAAATGATCAAACCTTTTTGTTTACTTCTGTATTACCATTTTTATTAAACTGATGATTATTTGAAAATAAGAAAATCCTAACAATCACGTCAAATGAAAGGTTAGTTGACAAAACAAAAAAAGGGTCATAGTTAAATAATGACCAAAGATTGAAGGAAGTGAGAACCTAGCAAGACATAGCTAGTTATTGGCCTAACTCTCTATATATGTCCCCAATGGATCGCTAAGCTGTCGCAATGTGCCCCTTGATGGATCCTCGTGGATTTATAAGCGCATATGAATTAAAATATTTTTCTGACTTAGGAATGTCTTCTTGATCGAGACTTTCCCTTCACAACGTAATAAGAATGAGAAAGTAAAGATTCTCGACTTATGACACAATAAGGGGGACCATAAGCTGAATCACCCATCTTATTGGTCTTGGATAACCATCACCAAATGGCCAATGCTTAGAGTCACCATTGATCATTTCGGGCTAGGCATGATCAGACACCTATTGAAACCTATGTTTTGAGTTCCAAAACTCAAAGCATCGATCCCATGGTTTACATAATACAAAGATTCATCGTTTGGGTTCAGGAGTTGGTTACACATGATGAGGTACGAACCTCTTCACGACACCCAAAATCTGTGCCTTACTAGCTATGTTTTATCTCAGTTTTGATTCCTTTGATCTTAACTCATCATTATTTCGATATAACCACTTTTAATGCATTAATCTCATAGAAATACAAATCCAGGTTTTGATGAAAAGATTTAATCTCATATATGCCCTGGAGGGATGGGGAATATAGAAATTTTCAATAAAATAACCTTTGGATTTTACTTTGAAAATGGAATGTTCACTTTGGGCACTGGAGTGATACCCATGTGGAACATTACCTTTAATTTTATTTGAAATGATTTGAAAACATGAATGCAAATAATCATCACAAAGAAATCATGTTAGTACAACAATGAATAAAGTAACATAAGATGGATAATTCAATGCAATGATAAAGAAAAGGGATGGACTATTAGAATTTATCTTGCAATTGGCGTCGATTATCTAGGAATAATCAAATTGACAATTTTTTAGATACTTCTAGGTTTCTTGATTAAACGAGGTTTATTTGACATATTTATGGAAGTCAGGGAAGGAGAAAAATTTAATTGTGCTTGAAAGATAGGGTTGGAGTATCCCCTCAAAAAGATGGGATTGGAGTATCCCTGTGGATGACAAATAATTCTGACAAAGGAAGATTTTTTAAAGGTTGACAATTTTGAAAAATGGGGTTGGAGTATTCCCTCAGAAAGTTAAGATTAGCGTATCCCCATGGATGACAAATAACTTGACAAAGGAAGATGTTTTTAGATCTTGACAAATTTGAAGAGTGAGGTTGGAGTGTCCCCTCGAAAGGTCATGGTTGGAGTATCCTCAAAAGTGGCATATCTGACGCTATTTTAAAAAAGTTGAGTTAGAAAAAAATTAAGTTGATAAAACCTTGTGATTTACAAAACGAGTGAGCATTTTGACGACTTTTGGCAACAAAAATTATTGTGAATGAGGATGGTAAAGATGTAAATATGTTTGTGTCTTGATACGAGTTTGTGGGAGGTTGAAGCATGTTCTCGAGGCTGATTGGGGTGATATCCTGATGTTCGAATGTCTCGAGACGAAGCTCGGGAAAACAACTCAATTTTGACCATAACCAAAAATAAGGAACGATCGCGCTATCCCCCTTTCTTAATTTATTTACAATTGGTTTGAAGGTATTAAGGGTGGACAAGATACCGTTAGAAAGCTAACTTGACAAGAGTCAATCTAAAAATATTCCCAATATCCCAAAAAGTCATTTTCCAGGGTGAATAAATTTTCAAGTTTGGATTCATTACACTGTTAGCAGGGCATACATGGGGTAGGGTGTGTCAAACTTTAAAAAATCACCTCAGACTTGTTTGGTATCATAAAATTATAAACGATACCTTTTTGAAAAAGGAGTTTATGAACCTTTTAGGAAAAATGTTTGAAAATTTTGGAAAAATTGTTTAGTGGGTTTGAAAGGGCCAACCAGAATGCTCTTTGTTCACTCTAGGGATTTTGGACATTCTAGGCTTGAAAAATCATAAATCTTTCATCCGAACTGATCCGAGGATGAACAAGACCTTGTTTTAAAGATATTTTGACACACTTTCAGAGAAAAATATTATAAAATTCATGAAAAATCATTTGGGATTTTAAATTGATTTTTCAATTTGCAACAGTGATGCTGCCCCTAGGGGAGAAAGTAAAGTAGGGGATATTTCTTATTTTCTTTATGTTTACAGGTCTAAACTTGATTCATTGACATTCGAACGTCCATGACTGAAGGGAAAGAGTGGCATAAGTGCCATGAACTCATTTGTACAGCCCTACAGTAGTTTAGGATGATGAAATAGCCCGCTGATCATACCACTCAAGGTTTTGACTAAAAATAAGGCACAAACAATTAGGGAACAAGTGCGAGGCCATTTTTGTCAAAAAATCAAAAGTTTTGAGCTAGTTTAATCAAGATTCCAGATCTATAAAACTTAATTTTTCCCAAGATTTTGTTGCTAGCTTTGAGGAAAATGCTAAGTTCATGCTAATACTCATTGGTTGAGGTTAACATGCTTGGCTTGGGGAGGTTTTGATAATCAATTTTTGATAGCCATCAAACATATATTTAGACAAGAGAAAACACTAAACATACAAGGAGATGGGACAAAACATGAATAGGGATGCAAACTTTACAAATGGTCTTGATGAAGAAAGTGTTATGCATTTTGACAAGAAAGTGTTATGCATTTTGACAAGCAAATGTTATGGCAATATGCTGAAAATGTGTTATGGATGCTAAAAATGACAATGATTCATGCAAGCTAATGTACCAATGTGCTTGATATGTGTTAGGCTAATGATTCATACATGGAATAAGGATAACAAGATGCATGGATATTGTATAAAATGTATGAGCAAGAACTATCAAATAATGTGAATGAAATAAGGGATTTTACACATCAAAGGGGCATTAAGGCATCCCAATCCTAAATTACCACAACCAAAAGCCACAATAATGCGTGAGAATCCTAAGAGGGTGATGGAAAAATAGAGAGCTCACTAAAATGATGCAGATGCTGAAAAACAAAAAATGCAAGTGATAAAGTAGGAAGTTATACCAATAAGACTTTCATTTTGGCCAAATAGTTGGAGCAGCAGAGATGGCTTGAATTTACCACTTTTCCTTGTTGTTAATAAGCAAGAAAAAGAGTGAAACAATGAGGTTTTGGTTCTAGTATCGATGAGGGTGATTTTTAGAATGTCTAATGGTTAGGAATGAGTGTTTTGGGGCTATTTTTGCGTGGTGAGTGAAAAGCTACGGAATTTTTCGATTTCTTGATGCAGGAATGTGTTTTTGGAAGCTAAAACAAGCTGGAATCTAACCTTTTTCAGTTGAGATATAAGTGGTCTATTTATATCAGCATTTTGGAGCCAATTTAGAGGTGCTTTTGGTCATTTCTCAAGGGGGAGAAAGTGATGTCAGCTTGTGGCTAGAATGGTGTAGGGAGCAACTTACTTCCAATGTGATAGACATAGGGTGGCTGGTTTAAATGCTGAAATGATTTTCCAGCAAATAGGGTGGCTGATGGTGATCTTGGTCAACAAACTAGGGAGAAGTAGGGTGATCATATGACATTGACCCTTTTGATCTAATTTAGACTTAAAAAAAAGTATTAAATAGTTCAAAAGTCCAAATTCATAATCTGATATAGGTTTTGATCTTTTCTGATACAAAGAAACAAGCTAAAATCAAGTTTTAGATCAATGGTGGACGAGTCAAAAATGACCGAACTATGAAAAATGGCCGGTATATATCAATACATTGTAGAATGTAGTCTATACATTTGGTCCAAAAACCTTGAGTGTATTGGTACAATGAACATTGTATCGATACAATGATCATTGTATTGATACTATGAACTATTGCATCGATACTATGAACCATTTTATCGATACATATTGCTATGTATCAATACATTTCTTTACGGAATGCATGTTTTGGTCTTGGCATGGCCTAGTATCGATACATGAGCTTCTGTATCGATACATGAGCTCTTGTATCGATACATTTACATGTTGTATCGATGCAAATGGGGAAATTTCAAAATTTTGGCATGTTGGAGCATTGTATCGATACATGAGAACCATGTATCGATACATTCAAGTAAAATTATGAATTTTCTCATATCTTTTGTCCCTAGACACCTTGAACTACATCCTTTGATGCCACATCTTTGCATTTACCTTTGATATGATCCATAGGCCTTCTTGACCTCCTTAAAATATGTCACTCGGTGATCATCACCCCCTATCACATCCGTGCTCCAGATTGCTAAAAAAAATTAGCCCAGACAAAATAAGGTGTCTACATAATCCATATATAAGATGACTTGGTATCTTAAGTCTAAGGCTTTATACATGATTTTCAAATGAGAACGTTTTCTGTAGACACTTGAATGACCTATACGAAATAGGGTTTATTCGAGCCATGTTCAGTGAACTTATTTTCACAAAACAAGCACTTATATGCTATCCTCAAGTACCTCATATACTTCAACTAATATGAGATCAAAAAGTTGCATGCATACAATGCATAGAGGCTTAGCATATACTGGACTTTGTGCATTGTCATTGCCTTGTCTCGACAATACGATGACTAAAAACATTTTTAGGAAGATAGCTTTGATGTATAAAAATCTCATCGTCATAATTCATTACTATCTTTGCGAGGCTATTATGTTTCATAGGCTTTATCTAATAAGTGTTTGCTTAAGTGTCAGTCATGCCACTAGCATGAAGGAAAACCTATGTTACTTTAATTTAGTAACACATATAAAGCTATTCGACTATGTATCCCATGTCCCAATTTGATTGGTTTAAAGGCAAATACCAACATCAATTACCTTGTTAAAAAAGTTAGTTGAAAATTTCATGAATTAACATCCTAAGTAGCGTATTCATGCATGAATTCGTAATAAAAATACCAAGTGTTGAATTCTAAAAAAGAAATTCTATATTTAACAATTGAAAAATCTTATGTATGGAAGAAAAGAAATTTAAAAGTTCTAGACTTGTAAAATGTTATAAGAAGAATCCTTGCAAAAGAAAATTCTATGTTAAAAAGAAATAGAATATTCAAGAATGAATTTAAATCTGAAAAGAATAAATTCCAAAATATTTAGTTAAAAGTATAAAAAAGTTGAAAATCCCAACCTCAAAAAGAGTTCACAAAAATGTTTTGAAATAGAAAGTTTTGTATTTTTTAAAAGTAAAAAATATAAAAACGGATTCGAGTATAGAAAAAATACCTAAACCCAATATATTAATAAAAATATTTAATCGTAAAAAGTAAAAAATATGAAATTCGAAAAGAGCTTATAAAAAAATCTTAACAAAAATGGAAACTCGCAATACTGGTAAAAATTAAAATTGATTTGACAATTTAACACCTCATAGAATAACCACTGACATAGACTTTTTCTCTTCAATTTTTAATTTTTTTAAAGTAAGAATCAGTATAAATACGGCATAGGTATAGGTAAATATATAAGATGGCCTGTTTGTGAATTTTGCAAAAAAGGTCTCAGAATTTTTGTTTAAAAAAAATTTAAATCGAGCATGATATATCTAATGGAAAAAAAATAAAATTTAATTTAACTTTCAAACCTCATTTTTTTGCTAGATTTGCTCTCTAAGAACGTTGGGATGCAAATTCCATGACCGTCCATGCTACTGATCATTAAGATATGACAAAGTAAGCCTTAAAAATGCCAAATTCACATAAAAAAGGTTGACCCCTACTAAGGCAACTACCTAATTCTCAATTTTGGATATTTCAGATCATCGAAGAAAGGGCTCGAATGAAATTAGGTGTCTAAAGTTACCTTCTCTTTGGTTGTTGTTGATAATTAATAATAGGGCAAAAACCATAGACAACTAATTCATTCGGGCTATTAAACCTAAAATAGACAACCTAAAATTAAAGAAAACATGTTGAAAAAGACTTTAGTTAAAGGACTTTACAATTTAAAGATGACTAGTGCCAAACTTTAGTCAAAGAGGTGATCAAGGTGAAACGCTAATTGAAAAAGTAGCAAGGGTAGAACTTAGTTGGAGAGGTGACCATGGCAAGACCTTAAAAAGAAAAAAGTTACTAAGGCAAAACCTTAAGTCAAAAAAGTGACTAGGGCAAAACCTTAGTCAAAAGCATGATTAGGGTGAAACCTTAAGTTGAAAAAATGACCAAGGAGAAACCTTAGTTGAAAAAGTGGCCATGGTGAAACCTTAGTCAAAATAGGTGATTTAATCCAAGTAGACACAATGTATAATTTCTAACTCGTTCAAGAAAATACAAGTCTAACTCTTATTTTTCTTTTTTCAAAGGGGATAAGCATACCTTAATGGTTACCACTTCCAAAATGTTCTGCTTGATTTTAGATCTGTAAATTAACAAAGGCAAAAATATGCATGCAAAATGTATACAATGTTCGCATGATTAGGTGATATTTTTAATAGGATTTGCTACAATTTTTGTGCCATTGACATGTCTTTTATCTTGCATGTTCCATCTTTTGAGGGCAGTTTATTTCAAGCATTTGCAAAGATATCCTCTCTCCAAACTTGTTTTTAAACAAACTCTTTTAAATGTTCTAGATTTCATTACTAAAGACTTGAAATTTCTTGAATGCTCGAATTCCACTATTGAAGAATTTGAAAATGCATTGATTTACAAATGAGTGATGCAATTGCAATTATTTAAGTAAGTGTGATAATGCATTGATCTCAAAATATGATGACAATGCTTGAAGAATGTCACTATCAAAAAATGGTGCAAACGCTCATGAAACAATGTAAATGCAAGTATCAATAAAAAGGCAAATACACATGAAATGATGTAAATGCCATGTCATCTAATGATCTAGATGCACATGAAATGATGCAAATGCCAATGTCATCTAATGATGTAGATGCATGTGAAAATGCACATGAAATTATGCAAATGCCAATGTCATCTAATAGTGCAAATGCATGAAAAATGATGAAAAAAATATAAATGAAGAGGCAAATGCATGAAATGATGCGAACACCAATGTCATCTAAAGGTGTAGATACACGTAAAACAATGCAAATGCCAAGTATGAGATGAAGCATATGATAGGAATGCTATAAAGATCGAAACTTTGTTTGGCCATCTCTTTTATTTGAATTAACCATTCTTATCGGTTTTAAATTAAGACATTTTTTTATTCTTTCATTCCTCAAGAAAGATCATTCCTGTTTCCAATCTTTTGTCATCATCTTATGCTAATGATTTTCAAATTCTCATCAACAATTAATGTCAAATTTTCATTTTACTTCTACTTTCCATGTATCAGGTGTAATTTTTATTTAGTGCCCTTCAATTAAAAGAACCTTTGTCTTTTTTCATGATACATTTTCAAGTTTCTGAAAACAATTGCTTCATTAATAATTGTATACTTCGTTTAGCTTAAAAGGATCGGATGTTTAAGTGTCTCAAAGAATAATAAACTCTTGTTATAATCTCTTGAATCATAATCTAGATTTTCCTCAAAATGGGTTGAAAGGCTAAAAAAAAAACTTTGGTTGGCCCAAAAATTTCATAACAAATAGGATTCATGCTTCATTTTCCTAGTCATGAATAGATCAGGCCATATGAGATATGAATTTCTTTGAAAATCAAACAAATTTGATGTTTCTTTAAGTCTTCTAACAATTGGCAGTTAGATAGATACCAAGAATAGCCATGAAGGGTTTAAAAATTCAAAAAAGGTAGACGATTTAATTTTTAGAGTTACCATAGCATGTCAAATGAAAATCTGATATGTCAGACCTAACCAAATAAATTTTATTTTCTTGTGTTATGATGAGACTTAATTGTCAAAAGAACTCCACATCTAACTTAACCCCAAATAGTTATTATGAAATGACAAAGTAATTTGGAGTTTCAACCAATCTCGTTTTGGCTAGGTGAGATTAGTCACCTATCTGAGCTCGTATTTTAAGGGTTATGAAGCCCTCAAAAACAAGATCCGAGGTTTATGTTTATACTAAAGTTCACGTCAAAAAGTTCGGCAGTTGATTACAATCATAAATAAGGATTGATTACTCTATGACACTGGGAAATCAATGCCTCTTAATTATGTGTTAACTAAAGTCTTGATTATGATTAGTTTTAATTTTTTTTGGCATTTCATTATAATTCCACATTTTTTGAAATTATTTATAATTAGTATTATTTTCCATTTTGGGTATATTCATTTTATATTTTTTAAAAAAATAAATTTTTTTACACCTCTCGGGAAAACCTAGAGGAATACAAAAGTTTCATTTTTTTGAAAATTAAAATTAAAATTTACTTGTTTAAAGTGGGTACTCCATATAAAATAATCTACGAGGTGACTTCCACTTACTGGAAGCACAACTATGGGCTATTTTAACTAGGGGATATTGTCTTAGATTTTTGAAAAAATATTATATTATAAAAACAAATAAACATATTAAAATAAAAACATAACATCATGAAAATGACTTTAAAGCACATACATTAAATTGTAAAATGATCATTTGATTATGAAAAATAATCTAAATAGACTTAATATGCATGGACATTATGGAATGGTCCCTAAATCATAGAAAATAATTTAAATGCATAAAATTTTGCGTAATAGCTCTTAGGTCATGGAAAATGACTTGAAATATCTCTAAAATACGTAAAATTGCATGAACGTTCCTAGATCATGGAAAATGACCTAAATATCCCCAACATTGATAAAATTGCATAAATGTCCTTAGATCATGGAAAATGACCTAAATGACACTAAAATGCATGGAATGACATCAAAGACCCTAAGTCATGAAAAATTACTAAAATGGCCCTTAAGTGCAGGAAATTTCATCAAAGGCTTTAAATCATGGCAAATGACTCAGATGATGCCAACATCATGAAATTACATAATAACCCCCAGATCATGGAAAATGCTAAAATGGTGCTAAAATGCATGAAATTACTTAATAACCTCTTAAATCATGGAAAATTACTAAAAGGACCCTAAAATGCATGAAATTGCATAAATGTTCCTAAAATAAGAAAATTTATTAAATATCCTTAAAATGCATGAAATTACATAAAACATCCTAAATCGTGACAAATTACTAAGATGATACGAACATGCACGAAATAACATCTAACCCCTAAATCATGGAAAATGACTAAAATTGTGCTAAAATGCATGAAATTTCATAATAATCTCTAAATCATGGAAAATGACTAAAATACCATTGAAATGCATGTATGGACAAAAAATTTTAGAAAATAACTACAATATTTCTAAAATGCATGAATAAGATAATTTAATTTCTAAGTCATAAAAAATGATTTAAATGTATCTAAATGCATGAAATGACATAGTAATCTTTAATATGTATGAAAACATTACAAAAAAATTGCAAAATGGTCCTTTAAGCCTCTACTACTCCTAAATGCATCGATAAGCTTTTTATTTGCCAACAAACATACAAGGATGGTGCAATGCATGATTTTTATGCATAAAATACCTTATCAATATGAAATACATGAATTTAACATCATCCATGGTTGTATAGTCATAGTTTACATCCTCATAGAAAATGCATAGACATATAAATCATTATCTTAATGCATGAAATGTCACAAAATGCATGTCATATATAATTTTAAACACAAACTAACACATCAACATGAATATAAATATATACACTAACATGCATGTGATTTTGCCCTAATCATGGTATTTTCGTGGAAAATGCATGGACATATGAATCATGATTATAATGCATGAAAATATCCTAAAATGCATGAATCATAAATAACATGAAAAATGCATGGCATGGATAACTAGCTAAGATAAGAAAAAATGAAAAAAAAAAATGGTGAAAATGGCCATAAATACAAAATTATTGTGAAATCTATGAAAACAAGTTTTTCAAGATGGGAAATTGATTTTCATGAAACTTCTAACAAAAATCAACAAAGAAAACCAAAAGAAAATATTTAAAGATTATATTGGAAGATTTGGCCATAAACATGATCTTCAAGCTCACATATGATGAAAAAAATGATAAAAAACAAAGTAGAAAACAAGTCGAGAAACAAACTTGGATCAAACATAAAGAAACTATATTTTTCCTTTATTTTTTTCTTTCTTCTTTCTTCTTTTTTCTCTTTTTTCTTTTCTGGTTTTTACTGAGAACAAACTTTGCTCTATGTTTTAGACATCTAAGAGGACTAAAAGCTCCCTTGGTTGATTGTTTCTTATATCCTCTTGCACTTATACTGAAAACTTGACAACTTACCTAAGCTTGCTTATAAGTAATCTCATTATAGGCTAGGTGGTCTAATTAAGAGCTTAAATCCTTCTAAATAAAGCATGATTTCAACTAAGTTTGATGGACAATATTAGCTACATGCCCTTAAATTGAATCCTCACTCAAAATGGCCATATTTTGGCTCAATGTAAGAAAGGTGTTTGAACTTTAACTCAAAATAACCATCTATTAAAATTCAATTGAACTAGACTCAAAATAGTTAAAAAATAGCCAAACTAAATGCCATTTAGTTCCTATGTATGATTTAAGCATTAAACTCATTTATCCTATGTTCATTAAAGCTTTAATGGCTTAATCCATGGGACTGGTTTTCATGCCTATGATTCAATGTAAAAATGTTTGTGAATGACCTCTTATATGGTTATGAAGTGATCCAAGGAAATTAAAAAGGTGAAATGTGAATAAACTTGGGTAAAAAAGCTTATTCATGGTGAAAATTTTCATATAGTTTTGATACTTTGGTGTTTGTATCGATACAATTACATTTAAGAATAAAAAAACTTAGAAAATCGTGACTTGAAATGATATAATATGCATTGCATTGATACAATGCATGTTCCAATTCTGGAACGACCAAAACACAATGATGTATTGATACATTAATGAAATGTATTGACATGTCTTTGTGAATTTTATAAAAATGATATTTTTTTTTATTTTTTCCAATATGGTCCCTAAGCATTTTAAACCTTCCCAAAAAAAATTTTCCACTATCATCCCCGATGACCCGGCACCCAACAATCATCCCCATTTTTTATTTTTATTATTTTATTTACTTATCTTCTAATTAAGTCCCTAGATGTTAGAAATTGGTGAGGAAAGAACGATAGGTGCATTTCATCTAAAAGTTTCTCATTAGGCACAGTTTGCTTCAAAAGGGCCTTAAACAAAATTAGGTGTCTACGAGAGTCATTTTTTCCAACTAAGAGTTGACAATCTAAGGTACTTCAGGATTTCTAGATGTCTCTAAATTTGTTAAAAATGATTTTTTTCCTTACAAGATTTCAATAATTCGATAGGTGATATAGATGATTCTCTTATTTCACTTTAGGCTACCCATTTTTAGGTTTTTACCCTAAAGCTTCATTCTTTCCTCATTTTTTTTCTTTAATTGCTTTGATTGCTTCATCATACTCTTAAGAAGAGCTTACAACCTTTCCCAAAGAAACGTTTTCTTGAGGAATCAACTTGTCAGTTCAAATAACCATAATTAATCGAAATGGATTTTTTAAGGTACGTAAAATAGGCTAGGGTTTAGGTTAAAAAAAAAGATGAGCAAGCCCAAATAAAGTGTACGAGGGTGATTAGATCAAGGATCATTTTATTCCATGATGGTTTTCATCCTTTCTATTCTTTAGTGTACTGCATTTCCTCGTTTCCTCATTTTTTCCTTTTTCTTGTTTTCTTATTATTTACACTTTTTTCTTTTCATTTTGTGTTTTTTGTTCTTTCTTTCTTTTTTCTCTTTTTTTTCTTTTGGTTTTGAACGAATTCCAAATTTCAAAAAAAATTACTTCACTTTGTATTTGCCCTAGAATATTAAGTATTTTTTGGAAATGTTGAATGAGAGATCCATCCCTTACATTTTCTTTAATTTTTTTCCATACCTCTAGTATGGAAAGTGATCCTTTATAAAGGTTTAAAAAAAAATAATTTCTTAGCCTTAAAAAGGTATCAAAAGAAAAATTTTGTCATATTTGTGAAAAGGATGAAGAAAAATGGCTATTTTTCATGTCAAACATAGTTATTTAAACTGAAAGATCTTTCTTTATGAAAAAATCCTCTAGACATATCTTGAGCATCTTAATCACACAATGTTGCAGTGAAATTTTCTTTTTTCATTTTTCATTTCTTTCATTCACTTCATTTTCATCATTTTTGTTTCTTCTTTTTTCTAAAAATTCATGGATGAATTTCGCTTATCTCTTTATCTTTGCAAGCGTGTTTCACTTTTTGATTTATCACTAATAAGAAATCAAATTATGCTAAGAATTGTGTTCGAAAGGAAAATTACATGCTCTATTCCTCAAAGTTTAGATTGATAAGCAATTTGGTATTAAGCTATTTTAAAGCAATCAGCAAAAAATGTTGCCCAAAAAGTTTTATAAGAAATAGGTAATTTTATTTTGTCATAAGCAATTTCTAGGGGATGGTTGCAGAGTTCATGTGTTAGTTTTTAGAAAAAATGGATGATTTTAAGCACAATATTCATACATTTTCAATTTATACAATTAGGTTTCTTGAAAGAACAATTCATCTATTTGATTTTCTAAGAAGTTAAAACCTTAAACCATTATTCTCTGCCTAAGCTAAGTTTTTGCTTTTTTAGTCATTTTTAAGGGATCATAGTTTGGAAACTTTAAAGTTACTTCTCTAAAATATTGGGTCTTTCAAATGATTATGGTTTTATTCACAAAGAAATGAATGCAAGGGTATAAGCTCATTCCTAATAATGATTAGTAGTATTCTTTGGACTTTTCATCATCATGCTTTTTGAAAATGTTTTCTTTTTGGAAAACATCTATCGTACCCAAAGAATCAAAATTCAAAATATGAATATCTAAAAAAAATGATGTTAACTCAGAGATAAGAGCTTTTCAAAAAAAATACATGTCATGAACAAATGCATGTTTATATGCACGTATGCAAATGAGTGCAAGGATAAAATTAAACTACTATCAAAGAAAAGTAATAAGAAAGTAATACAAAAAAAATATATATATAAAGGGCTTATCATCTACCCCAAAAAGAAAATGAAGGCATTATGGTGCCTTAGGGAAAAATGATCAATCTTATTATTTGTAGCACGATGTTTGTCATCATTGCTTGGTGTATTTACTATGATAAAGTAATAAAAGAGGGGAAAGGGAAAATAATAATATAAAAATTGGTTAGCATAGAAAAATCATAAAAGAACTAATGTGGAAAAAAATAAAGCTTGCCTGAATCCTATAAGGCATTACAATGCCTACTAGGGCAAATAGAATGGCCTTATCCCAAACGATGATATTTATACAACATCACCTGACCTACATGTTTGGACTATATAGCTAAGGCCTCCTGATGCCTTGCCAAGTAAAAAAAATTACATTACGAGTGATGATGTACGTTAATCATCATTTGATATCTAGATAAAAAGTGATGACACCTTAGGTGAAACAAAGATCTTACCACAAGCAATGAGGTTTATTCATCATCGCCTAATTTACATGCCTAGAACATAAAATAAAAAGGAAAGGTCAAGAAGCATTTCCCCATGTAGACCTAATTTAGTAACCTCTAAAATTGGGTATGGCTCTAGCTAGTTGAGACCATTATAGTTCATTATATGAGGTTCAGGTTCTGACAGCTAGATAGGTTCCTAAATAATTCTTTGAGGAAAGTATTATCCAGGCACCTTGATCCTTAACCATTATAGGTTTTTAGCAGAAAAGGTTCAATCTGAGTGAAAGTATTTTCCAAGTCTGCATGAGGGTTTGCAACCCTTGAAGGTGTAGGTAGTTTACACCTAGTTGGTTTTTCAATTGCCCGTGCAGAGGTAATCCTCATAAAGGCAGAGCTACTTCACCCTCTCTTAAAACATTAGGTAACCTATGCCTTCTTCATATGTCTGATGAGAATCTAATATGTATACATGTGTATAGTGTGTAGGGGAATAAAAAAACGTTTTATGACTTGACTTTAAAAACATAAATTCCCAATAGAACAAATAAACAAAACAAAAAAATATTAGTAATGAATATGAATCATGTATACTAGAATTTCCATATATATCAAAAAATATTTTTTTTGTTTTTTGAAAATACTAGAAATTTAACTAAAAACAAATTGAAACTATATTAATCCAAAATTTTAGTTAACATTTGATTAAATTAGGCCTAACTCTCTAACTCATCCCTAGTGCAGTCATCTAGCTATCGCAACATGGCTTGAATGCGAACCCTGACCTGCCGAACTTAAAGGTGGGTAAATCTCTTGTTTTTCTATTTTTTTCATTTGTTTTGGGGACAAAGTTATTGATATGAATCACTCACCCAACTTAACCCTAAATGGCCATTTATAAAAGAACCCATTTGACTTAGAGTCACTACTAATCTATTTTGGCAAGGTGAGATTGGTCACCTACTAGAGTTCAACTTTTAAGGGTTATGAAACTTTTATAAACAAACTCCAAGATCCATGTAATAACCATAGATCATGTGAAGGGTTTAGAGTTTGTTATGGCATAAGTAAGGATTCAATTCTTTTCATGGTGCCTAAAAATTGATACATTTTAATTACATGTTAATTCAAATTTGATTTTTATTCAAATTCAATATTTGATATCCTATATTCAATTATGATACTCATATTTTAAAAATTTCTTAAACAAATTTTATTAATCCATTTGAAAAAATCTAGTTTTTAATTTTTTAAATCAAATTATCATCCATACCTTGCCAAAAAAAGCCAAAGAAATAAAAGTTTTGTTTTACGAAATTCAAAAAATCCCTATTTTAATCATTTTGAAAAGGATATCTTATCATTAAAATAATCTGATAACCACTCCCATATTATGGGAGAAATACATGTATTATCTTAACTCAAAACGCTGCCTCAAAATTTTCAAACATTAAATTTTATTAATAACTTAGTAATAAAAAAATTTTTAGGATTGGTTTTGACATATTGTAGAAAACTAGACCTAAAAGGCTCAATTTTGGTTGGAAAGACCATAATGTCCCCTAAAATGCACGTTCGACATGAAACATTCCTGTGATCCTAGAACTCTCAAATGACCAACATAAACCCTAAAGTGCATGCGATTATGTGACCCTAAACGACTCAATTTAAAATGAAATAGCTAACCTACCTCAAACTACACATGACTTGAAAGTGCTTTTGTGACCCTAAGGACTCAGTTTTAAAATGAAATGACTAATTTACCTTATGTATGTAATTTTGTTTAGAATTGACCTTGTCACAATGTCTACGCTCCCACACACAAATGCGTGGTGCTGACACTATGACTTATAAAATGAAAAAGGAAAAGGTGTTCACCTTTGGATCATCCCTTGATTAGGACTTAAATTAGGCATGATAGAGTGAAAGTTGATGGTCAGATGAATATTTCATCCAACCAATCTTGGATGGCCTCTACAAAATGACCATGACTTAAAGTTGCCAAAGATCATTTTAGGTTAGGTATCATCGAATTCCTATTAAAACCAATGATTTCAAGTTACAAAAATTGAAACATTGATTTTACGGATTGTGTGTACCAAAGTTCATTTTAAAAGGGTTTAGGAGTCGATTACGCATAAAGAAGGATTAGCACTTCCATGATGCCTAAAATTGGTACATCTAGCCATAAATTATCAAAGTCTTAATTTTCCTTGATATTTCAAGTGATCATTATTTATGTGTAATCCCCTACTTATGAAAGCAAAATTTTTAATATTGGATCCAGGTTTTTATGATAAAAGTTTAATTAAATCTCTCTATGCAACCCAGGAGGGGGAGAAACATAAAGAATTTGGTAAAATAAGGTCTGAATTGATTTAGAATAGGATGCTCTATGTCAAGCACCAGAGGGATAATAACATAGAACATGGCCTTAGTTTTAATGAAATTCAATTTTTTTCTGAAAACATGAATGCAAATCATCACAAAAAGAGACACGAGTTATAAAACATGAAGGAATATAATATAAGTTGAATTAAAAAGGAATACATGAAGCAAAATTAAAGGGGTGGTCGAGATGTATCCTATAATTTACCTCTATTTTTAAGGAATAACCAAATTGACAATTTTAGGACATGTTTAGATTCGATGGCCATCTTAGGTGTAAAAAGGTTGATAAAAGGTCCGAGGATGCCCAAGGAAGAGAAAACTTAGGTTTCTGATGCATTTTTGAAGAGTAAGGTTGGAGTACCCTCTCAAAGGATACAGGGTTTGAAAATCCCCTTCGAGAAGTGAGGTTGGAGTATCTACTTGAAACAAGAATATAAGTGATATTTGAAAATTGGGATTTTTGATATTTTTGAAGAAAATAAATTTTAAGATGAAAAACATTTTTAATAGGAAATGGAAATTAATTTTGAAAACAATTTTGAGTTTTGATCCAAGCCTAAAGGGACCTATATCGTCACTCACAACACCATAGGGGAACTATTGAATGTATTTTGAGTCATTCAAATGAACAAAAAAGATGATTCAGGAAAATCTAAGTGAATTTTCTCAAGTTTAGCAAACACAGGGTGTAGCATTATGCTGCCCACCTTTTTGAATTTATTTTGGCTTGGTCAAATGGTTTCTAGTGCCAAACAAGGCACTGTTGGAAAAGTTCACTAAAATGATAATGATAAAGGAAAATGAAAAGAAAGAGCTTTTGGTTATGGTGACTATGGAATATGGTTTTTAGCGTAGAGATTAGGAAAATGAGAGGTTTTATAAGGGTTTTTGGAATGGTGCAAAGAGAGCGATGGTAATAGTATTTTTAGGGAGAGTTTAATGGGTGTTTTTTTTTTTGGTTGATGAAAAAGAAAGGTTTTTTCAATAACAAAATTATCATCAATCCATGCATGCAAGATTTAAAACATTTAAGCTTTCAAAACATAATTTTGATGATCATTAAATCAAAAGACAATAACAAATTTTAAAGATTTGGTCATTGCTCCATAGTTTGGCTTTATGGTTGGAATTTATCGTGGAACAAATTAATCTCCTAAATGAAAGGAAATCCAGGGCTCATGCATATCGATAAAGATAAAAATTTAATCAGAATTAGATAAACATAGCCAAAAGTAAACATAAAAATACTTAAATTTCCTCAAGATCTTAGAAAAAAAGTACATGTGATAGGATAGCAATTTAAAACATAGATTTGATAGAAATCATACCTATTTAGAGATCATAATTCCAAACTTTTCATTCCCCACATGAACATGCCATGGCTTGATTACTTTGATCTTTTTTTAGGCCACTACCAGTACAAGTGTCCACCCTCTAATGGTGATCCACACATATCCCTATTGGAGCCTTTATAAGGTCTTATGGTTCTCCGTTGCTAGCAAGAAGGCTTTTCAAGCCTTAACCAAAAGATATATAGCCAACAGGTTTAGATCTAAAATGATTCGAGAATAATTGCCACACTTATTACTTCAAGAGGAAGAAAAAAATAGCTCTATAGGAAATTGATTTTTTGCATAAATCCCAATAAACGAATCTAAAAATCCTCATTTTTTTATCTTGGTTGATTCCTTTAGGATAGAAACTAATTTTATACTTTTGTTATGATGAAAAAATGACTTTAGATCACTCAAAAATCATGTTTGTACTAACACACCTTTAAAGAAGTTCATAGGATTGTGCTAACTCCTTAGAAAAGTAGGAGGTTGGTGCCTAGGGTTTTTTAGATGCTATAGTAAACCAAAAAGCCTTAATTATGTATTTAAATACACTTCAAGCTAGGTTAAGCTTGACTAATGGGTCAAACTAACCCATTAAGTCATTTTCAAGGTTGACACCACTTTGGTGGCAACTTAGTGCCTAGTCAAAACTCTTTTAACCAATGTACCCATAATTGGGCCTAATTACTAACTAATTAATATCTTGGCCCAACATTGCACTAATTTGGCCCTAACCCATGTACCTAGTCTTATTTAGAGTCCAAATAGTTATAGTTCAAAACTAAACCCACTTGACTTACCAATTAGGGGCTTTTTGGGCTAACCAATATTTACATGCAAGAATTTAATTTTCAATTAAATTTCTCACTTGAGTGAAATAATTTACTTCACATAAGTATTATTAAATAATTATCAAATAATTTTTAATTTTCCAAAAATGAAATCTAACCGTAAGACCTAGATATCCCTATTTAAATGCGTACACTTAAGCATGATCTTGAAAAGACATTCTTATCTTCATTTCCATATTAAGACATCTCTAATTAGATTTCATAAATTTAATTTATGTCTTTAATAATACTTAATTGAATTTATTCAATTAAGTCCTCTTCATTTTACCTTTCATTTCATTAAGTCTTACTTAATTAAGTCCTAATTTTAATCTAATAGATTATTTTATTGTGTGTGACCCATTAGGCTGCCAACATGCTGGCAATGAATATAATAAATCTAATTGATTATATTTATAGATCCAAAGTAGGATCTAGCAACCCATCATGAATAGCATATGTTGAAGAGTTAATATGACCTCGAAGAAACCTTTTAGTAACCGGCCCTAGGTAATTCGGTACTTTCATTAAATATCCGAGAAAGTCCATGAGTATGGTTTAGTGTCTACTCATGCATCAATCCATATTAATTCTTGGTGCTTATGGTTAACCTCAAGAATTTAGAGAAAAAATTTATCATAAATTTATCATGCATTGGCCAATGACTTAATCAAGTTAACCAAACCAAGAACAAATGATATATCTTTCCAATGTCAATTGGAGTTGTGAACCCTTTTTGGATCACTCATCCACCTTCATATGTTTCATGTCATACCCAAAACCACCCTACCATAGGCATCCATCTATTATAGACCTATTTGTGATGGAATCAAAGAATGGCACTCTCGATAAAGATGACTTAGTATCACAATTCAGAGGACTAGTTACATGACTGGCATGTGAGAACATTTCCAAAGTCACTTGAGTGACAATACCAAATGGAATTCTCATATGGGCCATGTTCAATGAACTTGTTTTCACAAAAAAAAACACACATATGCTATCCCCAGTACCTTTGTACTTTAACTTCTATAAGATAAAAAAGTTTCATACATCAAATGCACGAAGGCTTAGAATATGCTAGACTTTGTGCATTGTCAATGCCCTATCTTGACAATACGATGACTAGGAATGTTTTTAGAAACATAGCTTTGATGCATAAGGATCTCATCATTATAATTCATTACTAACTTTGCAAGGCCATTGAGTTTCATGGGCTTTATCCAAATAGCATTTGCATGATTATCAATCATGCCACCAATATGAAATAAAACCCTGATTCACTAACATAAGTGACTAGTTTGCATTTTTAACTTTCATATATATATATATGCATAATTCAATTTGATTGGCTCTAGGGCATGTACTAACATCTCTCATTTGCACTAAGCAAACTGCTAACACATCTAATGTCAAACTCTTTTGATTAGCAATTATGTCTCAACTTGGATAAAGCTTTAGTACTATTATGAAAATATGCTTCAGTTACATTCGTGAAAATCTCATTATCAAATTCATTAACTATTAGGATCAAAACGAGACCTAGATTTCAATCATATGGCTCATTTGTTGCTTTAACAACTATAGGAATCCTTTATTAGCTCGTCAATTAACGATCCCATTGTAACTTCTTTTATAAGCCTAAACAAGAGAGTTTATTTATGACCTTTAAGGTATAAACATGCAATCATCTCTCATTTGAAACACTTCCAAATAATTGTATTTAACATAATGGCTATTTATCACTAAGTCTAATTATGATCTTCAACTATTAAAGAATCATAAATATCTCCCACTAAATCCTACATGTGCAAAAATAAAGGAATTGGATTCAAAAGTTATTTTGAATCCTATAAGTTATAAGTCATTTAGCATTTTCAATATTATTGCAAGTTGTATGCTTGAGAATAATGTGACTATTACATACATCAAATTCTATGATTAATGATTTATTCAATGAGGATCGAATCTAAGCTCAGCATTAGATGCCAGTAATCATCCTCAATTGGCATGCAAATGCTAAAATAAACATCTTATGTTTATGAATAAATCAAGATTAAGTTTCAGGAACATTATTAGGAAGGTAGGCTTTGATCAATATCAATAAGGTTGCCATTACCTATGGTACATCTTTATTAATCCTTTCATTTGGGCCTTACAATATGTCATACATATTTAAATACTAACTTCTAAATATCATATATAAAGAGGAGTGAATTAGTCTTAGTGCTAGTTGTCACAATGTACCTCGGGGTGGATCCTTGCGGATCTATGAGTGCATATGACTTAAAATATTTTCCTGACTTAGAAATGTCTTCTTCATTGAGACTATTCTTTGGCGATGTGACGAGGATGAGAATGTATGGATTCTCGACTTGTGGTACAATGAAAGGGATCGTAAGATGAATCGCTCATCTTATTGGTCTTGGATGACCATCATAAAATGGCCAATGCTTGGAGTCGCCTCTGATCATTTAGGGCTAGGCATGATCGGATGCCTATTAAAACCTATGTTTTGAGTTACGAAACTTAAAACATCAATCCCGTGGTCTACATAATGCAAAGATTCATCATTTGGGGTTCGAGAGTTGGTTACATACGATGAGGTATGAACCTCTTTGCAACACCCGAAATTGGTACCGTACTAGCTATATCTTATCTCAGTTTTGATTATTTCGATCTTAACTTGTCACTATTTCGATATAACCCTCTTCGAATGCATGAATCTTATAGAAATGATCTAGGTTTTGATAAAAAAGATTTAATCTCATATATGCCCCAAAGAGATAGGGAATATAGAGATTTTCAATAAAAATGACCTCTAGATTTTACTTTGAAAATGGAATGTTCCACTTTGGGCACTAGAGATATACCCATGTGGAACATTACCTTTAATTTTATTTGGAAACATTTTGAAAACATGAATGCAAATAATCATCATAAAGAAATCATGTTAGTAAGATAATAAATGAAATAACATAACATGGATCATTCAATGCAATGATAAAGAAAATGGGTGGACTATGGGAATTTATCTCGTTATTGGCATCGATTATCTAGGAATAACCGAATCGACCATTTTCAAGATGCATCTGGATTTCTTGATCAAATGAGACTTGTTTGACATATTCATGGAAATCTGGGAAGTAGAATTTAATTGCAATTGGAAGACAGGGTTAGAGTATCCCTTTAGAAAGATGGGGCTGGAGTATCTCCGTAGATGACAAATAATTTTGAAAAAGGAAGATTTTTACTTTGAAAATTTTGAAAAATGAGGTTGAAGTGTCCCCTCGAAAATGCAGGGTTGGAGTATCCCCATGGATGACAAAACTTCATGATTTAGAAAATGGGTGAGCATTCGACAATTTTTGGCAAAAAGATTTATTGTGAATGAGGATGGTAAAGATGTAAAATATGTTTGTGCCTTGATATGAGCTTGTGGGATGTTAAAGTATGTTCTTGAGTCTGATTGGGGTGATACAGGGACATTCGAATGTCTCAAAATAAAATTCGGGAAGACAACTTATTTTGACCATGAGCAAAAACAGGGGATAGCATCGCACTATCCTGCTTCTCGAAATTATTCTAAATTGATTCGAAGGATTTAGAAAGTGAACAAGACACCGTTAGAAAGATGACTCGATGAGGGTCATTCTAAAAATATTCCCACTATCCCAAAAAGTCACTTTTCGAGAGAATAAATTTTCAAATTTGGATCAATTTTGCTGCTGGTAGAGCATACAATGAACAAGGTGTGTCAGACTTTGAAAAATAATTTTGGACTTATTTAGTATCAAAAAATTGCAAATAATACCTTTCCAAAAAGGGAATTTCATGAACATTTTAGGAAAAATGTTTGAAAATTTTTGAAAAATCATTAGCTAGCCTAAATGGCCCAACCAAAATACATGTTCAGATTCTAGAGGTTTCGGATAGTTTAGATTTGAAAAATCATAACTTTCTCAATCGGACTGATCCAAGGGTGAATTAGACACCATTTTAAAGATAATTCGACATGCTTTGAAAAAAAAATCAGAAAATTCATGAAAAATCATTTGGTATTTTAAAATGATTTTTCAATTTGTAACAGCTATGCTACTAATAGGGGATAAGGCAAAGCAGGAGACATCTCTTTTTTTTTTATGTCCACAGGCCTAAACTCGAGTCGTTGACATTCGAATGTCTATGACTGAAGGGAAAGAGTGGCATGAGTGTCACAAACTCCTTTGCATAGCCCCAGAGTAGTTTGGGATAATGAAATAGCCCATTGATCATACCACTCAAGGTTTTGACTCAAGAAAAAGGCACAAACATTTAGGGAATAGTTGTAAGACCATT
>JBBYHK010506687.1:0-13763 GCA_038382065.1 Adansonia grandidieri | reverse complement strand
CAAAAAGTCAATTCAATGACGCAATCCTCCTTGGAAATATTCAAAATCTAAGACCACATATAAAAGATAATCTCAACAGATAAGAATAGACTATTAGATGCATGACATGTTGAGTAATTTCAGAATTATTGGTTTAACTTTATTATTGTTTTATTTCTTTATACTATAAGATTACAGGGGCATTGTAGAATTATAATTAAATAGAAAGCCTTATGGACGTGACTGTAATTCCTGACTTAGTCTCGCCAATTAACGTCAGCAGTAGTTATCATAATCTGATCCAAGGTTTCCGTGGCTTCCATGTTGTGGCGTCATTTGCTATATAGCAAATCTTAGAAGTAAGAATCTTTGTAATAAAGACCTGGTAATACCATCTTTTATCTTGTTTAGGAACGTATTATATTTCGATTGAACATGATGCCTTTCAAACTGATAATTTAACGCCAAGTGCTGCATTCTTGTGCGGAAAACAAGATTGACACTTGTTATAACTCCGCATATGACGACCACCGAGACGATCATAGTTCAATATGGCGGTCGCCTGAACGACCACAGTTCCCCACAGTTCCATTTGGGCGATAGAAGAATGGCGATCGTCGAACCACACTTGGCAGCGATTTGACCCTACTGGCAGTAACTTAAATGCGGAGTTGACATCCTGACTGGCGGCCGACTGACTGAGCCGACGACTGGGCACCATAGCCTGACACCTAGCTCGGTGATGGTCACATCACCATCAAATCACCTGACACGATACCCCCAAACAAATCCTATAAAAGGGCAAGCCCATTCACAGGTAAGGCAGATGACTCCAAAAAAAAACATAAAAACATCATTACATAGAGTACCTTTATAACTTAATCATCGGAGAGGGCTCCCGGAGTACAAACTCCGGCGTCCTTCTGACTTTCTTTGTGTTGCAGGGTCCTGCTTGACCTCGGATTCCCGATAGGAAGACATCAACAATTGGTGCCGTCTGTAGGAAAGTGATCATAAAAGACCATGGCCGACCGGAATGTCGATATCCCACAAAACACCTCATCACCCACTGAGACAACAAACCGCACTGAAGTTCCAGCAATCCCAGTAATACCCAGCTCTTCAAACACCCAAACACCCCACGTACCCATTTCATTACCTTCATGGCTGTTTCACTCACCGTTAAAATACTATCAAAATTTATTAGGGTTAATCCCATCGTTGACCACCTCTACCCTACACCTAGGACAGGCCGCTGGCCCCAGCACTACGGCCTCAGCGACCATTATCACCACAAATACCCTACACGCACCCTTTGACGTCTCATTATCCCCTTTACTCAGTACAGTACACCCACACCGCCTAGCCACCCAGATTACCATGCGCATTACCAAGCCTAATTCCAAGCCATCGCCAGTCAACTAGCCGCCATTCAATAATCTCAGATCCAACTGGCATAACTTGTCAACTCCCAGACCAATCGCCAAAACACACAACTTATTGACCTCCCAAACCAACAGACTGCGAACAATCCAAACTCTAATGTGCGTGAGCGACATGTTACAACCGACCGACCAACCCGATCGATTGCAGTGGAAAGCTCTTACTTTACCCTAAACCAACAGCAAACGATGCAAGGAGCCTCCCATCATACCAGTGGCAATCACCCATCAAGATCGACTTCCGATCTCACCCAATAGGTAGCGGCCTTCAAGCAAGAAATCAAGGATCTTTGAGAGCCACGCAGAGACAACTAGGAATGGCTATCAGAGGAACATAACCCTCTCTCACCTTGCATCTGCCAGGTGCAAGTCCTTTAGAAAGTTAAACTCTCTCCAGACACTTATGATCGTAAAATCGATCCGGCTGACCATCTGAATCATTTTCGCTCTTTCCACAACCTACGCAACATGCCAGACGCCATCCAATGTCACATTTTCCCTACGACGCTCCGAGGGCCAGCACGAACCTGGTGGTACTCCCTGAACTCAGGATCTATTACCAATTTTGACCAACTGGGGAGGCATTTTCTTACCCACTTCAGTAGTTGCAGAACAACTGCGAGAACATCTGCCAGCTTAATGGCGATCAAGCAAAATAATGATGAGACGATCCACGATTACCTCAAGCATTTCAACGCGGCTGCCCTGGAGGTTCGAGATCTAAATGACGAGTGGACCATCCAAGCCTTCACGACTGGCGTCTGGCATAAGTACTTAAAATATGCCTTGATGGATGCCCAGCCTACAAAGCTGTATCAGCTTTACGAGAAGGCGCAGAAATACACGGAAGCAGAAGAAATAAAAATCGCCAGTCGACGAATGGATACCTGGGACCGCGAGCAGAGCGTAGGTCGCGAGCCAAGGTCTAGCCGGTTTGCTACCGTCTGAATAACCGACCCCAGAAAGAAATACCAGCCACCACTCCATAACGAAGCCCCCCAGGAAACGGACATGGCCTGCCCCGCACATAAAATATGAGTCCTACACGCCTCTGACAGCCCCGAGATCCCAAATCCTGAATGCCATAATGAGGGAAGGGCTCCTAGAGCACCCCCTCCAGTAAGAAGTGACTGCAGTATGCGCGACCCCACAAAGCGATGTAATTTTTACAACGACATCGAGCATACCACTAAAGACTGCTTTAGCTTAAAAAAATACCATCGAATCGCTGGTAAGGAAGGGAGTGATTAAACAGTTTGTGAAGAAGGAATTGCATGCTAAGGATCGCACTCGATCCAAAAACGAGCGCAGGGAGATTGCACTTAAACGGCCTATTGCCAGCATCATTAATATGATCGTTAGCCCAGCAGAAACTTGGGCGATCAGCAAGTCAAAACGAAAGGCCCACCTCCGCTCGGTGATGGCGATCGACGTAGAATCCAAGCATGCTAAGCAAACAGACTAGGTGATCCGTTATGAGGATGATGATTCCCAGCTCCTATCAGATCGCGAAAACAATCCCATCGTGGTCTTCGCCACCATAGGTAACTATCAAGTCCATCGGATCCTTATTGATAATGGAAGTGCTGTGAAAATTTTACACTGGGACGCATTCCGTCGAATGGGCTTTACTGCGGATGACCTAACCCCATCATCCCCAATATACGGATTCGCTAACCAACCAATACCTATCAAAGGGACGATCACTCTTCCAGTAACTGTGGGTGATGGTGAACACACTGTAAACGCTTTGGTCGACTTCCTTGTTGTCGAGCAGCCCTTCGCTTACAATGCCATTATCGGTCGACCATTGATGAAAAAGTTAAAAATGGTCACCGCAGTCTACTGCTTGACTGTAAAATTTCCCACACCCACGGGGATTGGATATATGCGTTTCGACCAATGAACCGCACGACAATGCCACCTGTTGTCAATTGAAATAGCCACACGCCACCCAACCATAATTTTGGAAAGTAAGTCTGGACCAGCTGTTCATATTACTACGACGGCACAACCAAAGGCAATCGACCTGGAACAACTAGATGCCAAAAACGGTTTCCGTGATCAAAAACCCCAGCTGGTTGAGGATATCGAAAAGATCCCCCTCTATTACTCAGATCCAGAGTTGATAACCAGCATTGGCTCTGCTCTTGACGCTCAAGACAAGAACTTCCTCACCAAATTCCTTCGAAAGACGCCGACGTGTTCACCTGGTCTGCAGCTGACATGCCTGGCATCGACCCGACTGTTATCATGCATTCACTCCATGTTAACCCACGAGCCCTGCCAGTCAAACAAAGGAAGCTCAAATTTGCCCTTGAATGACTCCATGCAATCCGAGAAGAGGTCAACAAACTATTACACGGCAACTATGTTAGGGAGGTCTAATATCTAGACTGGCTCGCCAACGTCGTTATGGTCAAAAAGCCCTCAAGAAAGTGGCAAATGTGCGTGGACTTCACCGACTTGAATAAGGCCTGCCCCAAAGACAGCTACCCTCTTCCTAGCATTGATCGCCTAGTGGATGCATCCGTCAGACACAAACTTTTGAGTTTTATGGACGCCTTCTCTGGGTACAACCAAATCAAAATGGACCCCTGCGACCAAGAAAAAATGGCGTTCATCATGGAAGACGGTATCTTTTGCTACCAAGTCATGCCATTCGGCTTAAAGAATGCGGGTGCCACATACCAACGCTTGGTTAACAAGCTTTTCAAAGGGCAAATCGGGCGTTCGATGGAAATCTATGTGGATGACATGCTTGTCAAAAGCCCTTCTCTACACCAGCACCTCAGTGATCTCTCGGGCACATTCGACATACTTCGTAAGTACAAAATAAAGCTTAACCCCTTAAAATATGTGTTTGGTGTGTCCGCAGGGAAATTTTTGGGCTTCATGATCTCCTCCAGAGGCATTGAAGCTAATCTTGAAAAAATCCATGCAATCCTGCAAATGGGCCCGGCCAGATCAACTAAAGAAGTGCAACGCCTAACGGGGCGAGTAGCGGCGCTCAACCGTTTCATCTCCAAATTTGCAGAAAAATGTTTACCATTTTTTCAGTTGCTACGAAAGGCGACTCGGTACCAATGGACTGAATAGTGCCAACAGTCGTTCGACCAGCTCAAAGACTACCTAAGCACTCCCCCTTTACTCGCCAGTCCAAAGATCGACAAACCTTTTTTTGTCTATCTTGCCACTTCAAACGAAACCGTCATCGCTGTTTTAGTTTGAGAAGAACAGGGACATCAGTTTCCTATCTATTATGTTAGCAGAGTACTGCAGCCCGGTGAACTTCATTACGGTAAACTGGAAAAAATGGCTTTCGCACTTGTCATCACAGTGCGAAAGTTGAGACAATACTTCCAAGCACACCTAATCACTATCCTCACTGACCAGCCTCTTAAAGATGTCCTCACCAAAGTCGACTCTGCCAGATGAGTTATCCATTAGAGCATTGAGCTTAGCGAATTCGGGCTCACCTATTGTCCCCGCAAAACTATTAAAGCACAGGCACTCATCAAATTTATCACTGAATGTACCTTTCTTCAGTCTTAAGACCATATCCCAGAACCAGTTCTGCCAAGCGATCATGACAGCACCTCCATTGACCTACCCCCCAGCGTCAAGATAGGTGAATGTTAAATTTTTGTTGATGGATCTTCCGGCACAACAAAAGGTGGCACCGGAGTACTCTTACTCGACCCCGAAGGACATGAATGGCACTACGGCCTCTCCTTGTAGTTCGCCACCTCTATCAATGCAGCTGAGTATGAATCCTTAATCGCTGGCCTAGAATTAGCCAAAACCTTGGGTGCCAGTCATCTAATCACCCACACAGACTCTCAGCTCGTCGCCAGCCAGGTGAACGGCTTCTACAATGTGAAAGATGAGTTACTCGCTAAATACCACAAAGTTGTCATCACCCTTTCCTAGCAATTTGCCCATATCACCATCAAACAGATACCCTGAGGGGACAACTCCAGGGCCGACGTTCTGTCCAAACTAGCTAGCACCCTTGACATCTCCGCTAGGGGCAAAGTCCTCCTCGAAAGCCTCTCAGAACCCAACTACAACAAATCTGTCTATCACATTACGGCTGATGTCGAGGAAAACTAGATGACACCAATTATTTCCTTTCTAAAAAATAACCAGGCCCCCATCGACCCGGTCGAGAAAAGGCAATTGGAACAACGAGCATCCAGGTACACACTTCTCGACAACCTTTTATACAAGAAGTCCTTCACTCTTTCATTGCTGAGATGCCTTAACCCCTCCGAAGCAACTTACGTTTTGAAAGAGATACACGAAGGCGTTTGCGGGAACCATATGGGTGGGCGATCGCTAGCCCTCAAGGCCCTACGACAAGGTTTCTTCTAGCCCACCATGAAAAAAGATGCTGCTACCCTTGTCAAAAAGTGCGACAAATGCCAGCGTTTCGCTCCCATTCCCAGATAACCAGCCAAAGTACTTAAACAGATCTTCAGTCCTTGTCCATTCTGTGTCTGAGGCATCGATATATTGGGGCCATTCCCTCGCAACCGCCCAACGAAAATTTCTATTGGTCACTTGTGATTACTTCACCAAATGGGTTGAAGTAAAACTAGTCGCCACTATCACAGCCCGAAATATGGAAAGCTTTATTTGGCGTTCTATACTTTATCGATTTGGCATTCCCCATGTCATTATAGCAGACAATGGCAAGTAATTAACAGCCGACAAACTCCATGATTTTTGTTTGCACTTCAACATCAATCTTGTCCACACCTTTGTCACCCACCCCCAATCAAATGGCCAAGTCGAATCCATGAATAAAAACATCCTCCAACCTCTGAAGAAGAAATTGGACGATGCAAAGGGCGCATGGGCTGACAAAACACCTGGCATACTTTGGGCTATCAGGACAACTGCAGCTCAGGCGACTGGGGCTACTCCTTTTAGCCTTGTTACGGAACCGAGGCTGTCATACCTGTTAAAATAGGGGTCCATAGTTTTCGCATGGTATACCTGGATTTAGAGCTCAATTTTGAACATCTCAAAGCCAACCTCGATCTATTCGAGGAAGCTAGAGAAGACGTCGTAATCCGCATGGCTGTCCTTGCACATCAAGTTAGCCGGTATTATAACCGACGAGTCTGCAACCACCAATTTCAGGTGGGCGACCTTGTTCTCCAAAATTGCGAAGCCAGTCGACCAGCAGCAGAACGGAAAAAACTTTCCCCACACTGGGAAGGACCTTATCAAATCAGCCAAGTCCTAGGTTTTGGCGCTTACAAGCTAAACACATTAGACGGATGCCCCATTCCTAGCACATGGAACGCAGCCCATTTGAAGAAATATTATTTGTAAGCACATCCGCTACCAATTTTTTTGGTCGCCATTATATACCGTTGTCTTACAAAGACACTTCGCTGATCCACCAACTCTTACTTACAACAAAGCAATCGCCCAGACACAACTCAATACAAATTGCTACAATGCAATTACCGTCGGGTGTGATCTTTTATTACTAACACATGCGATCGCCAAGGCTCCATGCTTACAACAATCGCCCCTGTGGCCAAACTCTTACTTCCTACAAAGCACTCGCCCAGACACAACTTAATACAAATTGCTACAACGTAATTACCGATGGGCGTGATCTTTTGTTACTAAAACAAGCAATCGCCAAGGCTCCATGCTTACTATAATCGCCCCAATGACCAAACTCTTACTTACTGTAATACACTCACCAAGGCACAACTTAAACAAATTGTTAAGGCATAATTCTCGCCAGGCATGATCTTTAATTACTAAAACAAAAATCGCCAAGGCATAACACCACCGCGTTTACTATCAGAACAAACGCCACCATGGCACATGTATTTACTCTTTCACATTATAACACAAATAACTCAACCACAAAACCCAACCACACACACCATACCTTATACAACCACAAGCAACTAAAACAAATTACACAAATTATACACACAACGAAACAATTTTCATTCACATTCAGAATTATTTACAAACTTCATAATTACAACACTACTCATCCCTAGTCAATGAGATAGTCTGGGCACCAGCCTCGTCACCAGAATCTCCCTGTTTAGACTCCTCAGCCATCGGGGTAATCAAGGCTACATCCTTCATACACCCCGCATCCACTTCTTGCTAACTCGGGAGTAAAACATTGAAGTCTGTCGGAGGCGAATACAGGCACCCTAAGTCGATCACCCGTAAATCCAAGGGCCCACGCAGCAATTGGACCCCATACAGAGCACTTCACCGATATGAATCCACAGCAGCAAAAAGTTTGTCAAAAATTTCCTCCTGCTGTCTCTTCAACTCCCCCTCATGGCAAGCTTGCAGATCACCCAGCTGACCCTCCAACTCAGCCATTCTAGACTTCGCAGAAGCTAACTCGGCATCACGCTCCTCTAGCTTCTTTGCCGATTCAGCAACAGCCGCTTCTGCCTTTTCACCCCTTAAGAGCAGGTCGGCTATCTCTGTCATACGCCTCTCTTCAACCTCCTTCAGAGATGCCTCCAGTTTAGCGTTCACGTCCTTCTGCTTCCCAACTTGAGCGTCCAGTTCAGCAATCTTAGACGCTTACAGGTTAAACTTTTCCTACCAATTTGCCATTTGGCACGTATAAGCTGTCTTGCAATGCAGTACCTCCACCAGTCCTACCATCGCAGTATTCAGGTTTTGTGCCGGACTCCTCCTTGATAGTACCTCTCGGTCGCTAACCGCTACTCCCTTCATCGACCATCTTAGGGTCGCTTCGAAGTCTGGCACCCTACCGCTCCTCAAAATGCCAGGGCCACTTACGCTGGTTCCCCCACAGCTTACTCGCGGCCTTAGAGACGTGGTACTAGGTTATGAGGTCGACCCCGGTACCGGCTTGCCACTCGACCTAACAGTCTTTGCACAGGGCAGCGAAAAGGGAATTGTGGTAGCCGCCACTGTTGTAATCGGCAAGGCATCTTGGCGACCAGCAGTCGCGATCGCGACAATCACAGCATCACCTGTCTCTTCACCCGTCGGTTCGCCTATCTTTCTTTTCCCCTATCTTTGACGCGCAATCGCCCTTTCAGCAACAGCCTGCCTAGCCGCCATCTCCGCCAATGCTGCTTGAATCGGATCCGTTCTTGCATAGCAAATCAAAACGTCAAGTCAGTACCATCATTCATCTTTTCATACTTACGAGTACTTAGAAAAAATACCCTCTTCCATCCCCTGACTCAATTAGCGGTCACCACCATCTACACTACCCACCTGCTCCTCTCCACTCGCCTTACTACCTTTCCCGTCATACACCACCAACTCCGAGCACCCTCCCCTCCTTCTGCGTCTTCTATCCCTTTTTCTGGCGCATGCTCCCCTACGCAAGACAACAGAGCATATCAGCACTTTGGCCCAATATATACACACGCCAAATTAACACTTGCATATACTAATCCATTTCATACCTCTCTGATGTCGCAATAAACGTCACCACCTTCGTCGCCCAACTGGACGCACTAGCCCTTCTGGCACGTCCTCTAAATCCTGCCCCAGGCACTCTCTTTGGATGTTCTGGAATGTCATGTAAATTTTGCTGCTCACACACCCGCCTTTAAAGAAAAGCATCTGCTCCTTCTCCGCGGGCTCCAAGCCCATTCTCTCGTTGCAGGCTCTCGCCCTCCTCCCCCACTGCACCGGAAACCTCAATTCTGTACCCGCCATCTTTGTCACCACAAAAAATTGGTCCCCCGCATATTTGCATTTGACGGTAGGTCTACCACCATTCTACCCTCTCCCTCAACTGCAAATAATAGAAACAGGCCTCCCCCTGTTTCAGGAAATAGAGCTCCTTCACCACCCCAACCGCTAGTCGCCACCCTTTTTCCTTGCACACCAAAAAATAGGTTAGCGGGATCGCCCAACTGTTTGGTTTCAACTGGTTGGGCGACAAATTATACGCCTCCAACACCTCGCCAAAAAACGGCTCCAATGGCAAGTGGAAGCCAGCTTTGAAAATGTGCAGGTAGAACGACGCACTATTTCCTTCGACGAATGTCGCTTGCCTCGCGGACCTGCCTTCACAATCTGGTAGCTGTCCAGATCGACTCCCCTATCATACATCCATTGCCATACTACCTCCATATTCACCACCCCCACATACATATCCACTGCTGCCGTGTCCGCCTCGATGTTCACCTCCTCAGCTGCCTCCCCGATAACTGCTCCCTCGACTTTCTCCTCGACAATCACCTCCTCATTACTTGACCCTTCTTCCTCCTCCTCTCCTCTTTGTTCGGTGCCCACTTCCCTCCTCTCCTCCTCCTCCTCCAATCCCACGCGATCAGACATCTCCCCCTAGCTTACTTGCCCCACTATCACCCTTACCTCGTTTCCCACTTCTTCCAACCTTCCTTTTCTCGCCACAGACTTAACCAAGAGTCTCTCACCCTTTATCATCAGCTACAACCCACCTACCTAAACATAGCAACAAAAAAGACCACACGCATACACCCGCACTTACCAGACACTGACTCTCTTTCCTTGCAGCACTCCGATTTGCACCTCCACCGACACGATCACTGCCACACAACAGAAAGCCGTTAACAATGCTATAATACAACAAATTAACCCTCTACCACCGCCCTCTCAACTATCACGACTTACCCTTTCTTCTCGCATAACTTCTCTCGCCCTCTACTCTGCTTTCTTTCCACAAAACGTAGAGCACCTCCTCAGCCCCTCCCCCTATTATATACCTAAACGCTCTTGCCTTTTCCCATTCCCCCCCCGCCACGTGTCATAACCCTATTTAGCACTATAACTGCCCCACATTGACACGCGTTGCCCTCGCCCTTTCGAATCCCCCAAAATGCACCCCTCCGAATCCCCTGTCAGGCCACGTGTTTTTCTCTCATTCCTCTTCCCTTTTCCACGCCCTTTCGTTACCTTGCCATTACTACTGTCATTACTGCCAACAGTGCCTTTTTGCCTCCCGCGCATTAGGCTCCCCAGGCCACGCGCCAACTCCCCATCACACACGTCCAAAATGATAGGTCACTTTATGATCGCCCTTTTGGACCCTGGGGGGGACAATTGTTATAACTCCGCATATGACGACCACCGAGACGATCATAGTTCAATATGGCGACCGCCTGAACGACCACAGTTCCCTACAGTTCCATTTGGGGGATAGAAGAATGGCGATCGTCGAAGCACACCTGGCAGCGATTTGATCCCACCGGCAGCAACTTAAATGCGGAGTTGACACCCTGACTGGCGGCCGACTGACTGAGCCGACCACTGGGCACCATAGCCTGACGCCTAGCTCGACGATGGTCACATCACCACCAAATCACCTGACACGATGTCCCCAAATAAATCTTATAAAAAGGTAAGCCTACTCACAGGTATGGCAGATGACTCTAAAAAAAAACATAAAAACATCATTACATAAAGTACCTTTCTAACTTAATCATCGGAGAGGACTCCCGAAGTACAAACTCCAACGTCCTTCTGACTTTCTTTGTATTGCAGGATCCTGCTTAACCTCAGATTCCCGATAGGAAGATATCAACAACACTAAGATAGGTAGCCCCAATGTTATCGGTGGAGAGTTGGAGATTGAGAAAGATTAATTTTAATTCAAATAAAAAGAGATTCTTAAACCAACTCAATGCCGCAGTTGGATTGGCTTGGCTATTGCTCTCTACTCGGCCTCTATAGATCTCGATGATTGAGCCACTGTCCTTTGTTTTATAGATTTCCGGGAGACATTATTTGATCCAAGATTAACAATAAAGTAGTTGAAGAAACAATCATCCAGATTGCATAATCTGCAGGATCACTGAAAACGGACAAATATTAGCGTAGTATGAAGCTTTTTAATTTGCAAGAACAATAAACAATAAGTCAACCCATTAAGTCAAGTTCGGCGGTAAGGCAAGGAATGAAAAATGACAGTTCTGGCAGAAAGGAAGGAAGCCTAGTCTTTTCAATGACGTACGTGAAAAAGTCATAGTAGAGGTTCTTTTCAGTTCAGTACAGCCTAGCGGTGAGAGGTCCTACCGGAACTTCGAGGTCAGTTCGTCAGTCAATGAAAGAGGGCAAACTTTTCAAGGTGGGGCAAGGCAAGTAGGCATTGTTTGACTGTTTAACAAGATGGGACTCAAAACGAGATTTTGAATAACATCGAGGCATTAGAAACTGAATTCAAAAAACTATAATCAAGTAAGAACGCAGTCATCAGTTCGTGATAACAAGCCTTCGGTGCCTATTTCAAGCCATACATACCTTTTTTTTATTTTTCTTCGGTTAACAAGCGCGGAGTTGCTTGCTCTTATCAGGAAAACCAGAAGGTTGTGGCATATAAATTTCATCAGTCAAAAGTGCCCAGCAGGAAAAGTATCGTTGACATTTAATTGCTTAATAGGCCTACTTTACACGATAGCAATGCAAAGAACAATTTTGATATTTGTAGGCTTGAGGCCGGGCCGAAGGTTTCCGCGTAATCAAGTCCAAGCCTTTTAATGAATCCCCGTTACGATAGTTAGGAGCATAACGAAAAAGAAGTTCTTATGGAGATTCAGGTGAAGAATATGAATCGAAGTGGACCTGTCCAACGGTGGGACGGATAGTCCAACTAATGTGAACCGAATTTTCAATAAGTTTTTTTTTTTTTTTATAAATTCAAGTCAAATCAATGGCAATTCCTATATATTAACAAAAATATTTTTTTATATAAATTTAATTATAAAAATATAAAAATATTAATATATATAAATATTTTTTAATAATAAAATTGATTGTTGAATCGAGTTGCACTATTAATACATAGAGCTTAGATAAAAATTTTTTAAAAAAATCAAAAAAATTTGGATCCTGCTTCAGTCATAGATAAGTCTAACTCTAAGCTTTGATCAAATTAACTACTACTTGAAAAGCATGTGGCCAAAATTTAAAAAGGCACACTTGCCTGATGCATGAGATAGAGATTTTGGAATTGAATAATGGAATGAGATTTCAAATTTTGGGGTTTAGATTTTTCTTGGAGTTCTTATTTTTCCCTTTTTGTTCTTCCAACTTTTGAATTCTGTAAATGTTGAAATTAGGGTTTTTTTTTTTTTCTTTTTTGTCTTTTTCCTTTTTGGTTTAAGCATGATTTCTGGTGTGAAAAAGCGTACTTCAGAGTGAAATGGTTTACCTTAATGCTAGACCTACAGTTAAATCTCGTTCTTTCCCTCCTTTCATCGCTTTAACTGCGCAATATTTTTAGCATTGTTGGATTACTGTTGATGCTATTGTTGTTTTTCTAAAGGTTTTCCTTCTAAGACTTTCATACATGCTGTTACTTGACATTAGCTTGATGTTGGCGAAGCATTCTGTGGTCGGGTGGATAATCATTTGAAAAATGTTTTTGCTTGTTGAAAATGATTATTTGAATGATAACATAATGGATTGGAAAATTGATCATAAAATCATTTCAAACTATGCCATGGCACCTTTGGCGACTTAATACTATGCTTTGAGATATAGTATTTTGATATAATTAAAAATATTATAGGTTTTAAGTTTTGGAAATTGAGCTACCAGTTTTTTTGTGATCATTTTCTTTCTAAACCAGTTTGATTTAGACTAAATATGATCATCGAACATGAGTTTGACTAAATCTAAGTACCTTTATCACTTACATTTAATTTTTCATTTAAGGTGAAACTCTAACGATGTGTTTTTCTTATTATAATAGAAATTTTATTGCACACATATTCTAGTATGCTATAATAATACCACTATTTGATTCGCAGAATGATTATTCTACAAAATAGTTTATTATAGCTTTACTTCATAAAATTATTGAATAACCATTCTATACCCCTGAATGACTATTTCAACTTTAAGCAGGATAAAAAATTAATTTAAGAAATTCATTTCTTCAAAAAAAAATTTAAAATCTTATACTATTCAATTCTACTAAACTAAACAATTACATATAGCTATTTCGTTATATTTTTATTCTATTTTATTTTATTATATTTTATTATAACTCTATTCTATTTTAATAAATCAAACGTAAACGTAGTCAAAATTTGTGCAGTTTCAATTTAAATTCTTCAGACGCCAAAGTTGCCATTTATTGACTAATTTTTCCTAGTTACACGTGGCAGATGGTGGTAAAGTCAAGCAGCCACTTCTTGTTTATCCTTGTAAGACGCATGACACATACTGATATAGCGTATGCCATCTTCATCATCTAGTTTAGTGTTACAAGGCCTCTCTACACCCCAAATCCAGAAGTTGATTCCTAAAAAGTGGAAACAAAGCGTCAAACTTTTAGATATTCAATCCAATCAACTATCT
>JBBYHK010506666.1:2006-13765 GCA_038382065.1 Adansonia grandidieri | reverse complement strand
ACAACTTTTGGTTCCAAAGCGACCAAACGAAAAGCATCCAAAAAAAATTATTACAATAATGATTTTTCCAAGCGCAGGCAATATATATATATATATATGAAAAAATAAATAAAATGAAAAATAAATGCCGGAGCATGATAGTTCAATTGTGGGGCCTTTGCTAACCAGCACGCTTGGTTGCCTACTGCACCTCCGTGCCACCCTATTGCTCATCCTGTCAATTCATGCAAAAAAAGAAAAAAACTTTAGTTTTTTTTTTAATTTTTTTTGCTTTTAAATTCCGCCCCTTTCCAAGAGTTTTATTTATTGTTTATTATTTTTTATCATATTTTGTTTTATTTTATTTCTTTTCAAAGGCTCTTTCAGGTTGTTTGACACGTCAAATTGGGAAAAGGTTGCAAATTTGGGGTAGTGTCAACTTGTGCCACTAATGCACCCCACTAAGGCAGCCTAGGACAGTCATTCTTTTTGAATGCTGTTCAAGTTTCTCCTATCTACAATACTAGAAAATCATTAGAAATTATGTTGTTTTAAGCAATTATCCATTATAATTTTTTTAAGTTATATTTAATAAATGTTTGATATTAATTAAGATAATATTTATTAAAAAGTATAATTAACTTATAGTTTTGAATTCAATAAAAATTACATATTAAATATAATTTTTTAAAAAATAATAATTAATTAATATTTAACTAATATCTGTAGGCAGACTTTAATCGAATTTTTTTTGTTTAGTTTACAAAAAAGTAAACTAATAATTTATATATACTTATTTATTAAATGCATTCATAATTCTATAAAAGCATTTTTCAACACATTCTTTTTGTTTCTATACATAAATTTGAAGAAATTAGTAAGATAATTCAAATCTCATACTTCTATTCTTTTTACGAAGAATGACGATCGTTAAGCTATGCTTAAGTTTTTTTCATTTTCTTGGATATATATACATAGATTTATGTCTGCTGTCAGATTGATTTTTAATGACCTAATGTTACTTGTTAAAATAACTTTTTTTTTTGTATAAAAAAATCGTAATCTAAAAATAAAAAAATATTACAGATTTTAAGATTCAAAGCTCAGATATATTGCATGTCAACCAACTGCATAAGTTAAAATTTGGATTTTTGTTAAAATAACTTAAATTTTTTTATAGATTACAGCAATTTAAATCTAAAGTTTCCCCACTAAATGTCACGCACAGGTCATCTTACCATTAATGTCTACATTCATTGTTATTCCCATTTTTGTTTGGATGCTAAGGGAGGTATTTACGAATAAAATCAGACTAAGTTTGGATAGTAAAAATTATATTTGTTAAAGATTGATTTAATCTTATTCATTCGATTCAAAAATTTTTTAATTGTTTAAAAATATTTAAATTATTTTTATATTAATATATGTATATTTTTATAAATAAATTTAAGTAAAATTATTTTTTATTGATTAAATAGTATTTTAAGTTAAAATATCTTATTCTAAATCCGATACGATTCAAATTGAACTTGCCATAACGGTTAGATAATCAAACCCTTGGATAGATGGTAAGCTAGTTTATTAACCTCATATTTTTTTAAAAATAGATATCAGAATTAAAAACATTCTTTTTTTTGGATTTTATTAAAATTAAATCATGAATTACAAATATAATTGTTTCACTTGTTACTAGACTTGCTAATAGATTGAACTGTGACTAGAAAAAATTTGAAATCTGAACCCAAGCTTAAATTATTATTTAAAATATAATAAAATATTAAAAATTATTTTTAATTAATATTTAAATATTTTTATAATTAAATTTAAATAAAAATATTAATTTAATTAATAAACAATGATCTTGACCGAATTAAACTAGCATAATTTAAAAAAAGAAAAAAACTTTACATTCAATCTGAATTAAATTAAATTTATTAAATTAAAAAAACTATTTGACTCGTAAACAAACTTACTTACTACTTGAAATTTTGAGCCGAGAAAAGATGGACATTCACGTCTCTTCCTCCACTAAACAAAGCCGCATTACCTTGAATTGTTTTTCGGATGACGACGGGAGATTTGTAGAGATAATTCTAGGATAAGCCCCATCATCGGCTAACACCTTTTTCATTATTTCTCTTTTTTCTCAACCCTATTTTCTTTGTCAAAAAGTATGATCAACATTTTTTTTTCTCTTATTAGGACTCATTAGCTAATTACTTTGTGACTAATCTATTAACACAATATATATATATATATATTTTACAAGAAGTATCAAGAGATTGTTCATATTTTATTTTTGTTAAATATATCCCAAGTGTGCTTCACTCTATTAATTCTGTTTATATAATAAAAAATTCACTAATAATAGATTTATTTGTGAGATACTCTTTTTAATGTGATAAAATATAACAAAATTGTCAATTGTCATCATTAACAAATTGCTTAATTAATTAGTGGGTAGTACGAACTTGAGTAAGACCGTGTAGCACGCAAAGAGTTATTTTTTTTTTTTTGGGTAATTCGCATATAGTTAATTTAAATGTTCTTACGTACTTAGGTTAAGGTTATTGTCCACTTACAATTTGTGGATAGTAAAGGTGTTTGGTTTGTTTTTTTAAAAAAAATATTGGGCTTTCATTTTATTTGTTGGGGGCAAAGCAAAACTTCGTCATCGACAATGTCCTTTCCGATGTTATTTTTCATTGTTGTTATTATTCTTACTGTTGTTGTTCTTTGTATATCAGTCTTTTTCGGCAATCTGAAAAACTCTGATTTCTGCTATTTGCTTAGCGCATAAGCCACAGTAAGGTACAAAATTGTTTAACCCTTTCAATTACACGAGTAAAATAGATTTTAAATTTGATTAATTCAAATTTTAAAATTTTAAGTCATGTTTAGATTCGAATTGTTATACTTGTATGAGGAGACCCACATATAAGGGATGGTGTTGTCAGATTTAATCATGCAAATGTACGTATCGTAACAAGTAATATAATGATGAAGTAGAGTATCGTTCTCATGAGTAATTGTACTAAATTTGCTAATTACTAAAATTAAAATAATTTAATCTTTTACAAACAATTAACTAAAAGATTGTAAAATAAAAATTAAATTAAACTAAAATTAACTAAATTAACAAAATAAGTAAAAGAAATAGGTTTACGTAATAAAAGAGAAAACTTTAGAATTACAATTTCCTTCGATACTTTATTTAAATTTATTTTACTCTCTTAACTTGTCTAATGATAATGAGTTGTTGACCTAGAGTTTTAATTTATTTATAAGTATATTTCGATAGTCTTATGAGAATATCTCTCCTAATCAATTTACTATATTCCTATACAAATTGAATTAAAAGAAACTCATTAAGCTTAGACTCTAATTTGATTACATATGACATGCTCATATATTCCTATTTAACATGTAGATCAATTTATCTTAATAAATGAATATGAGACATGTGTCATCCAATCCAGATCTAAACATAAATTCTCTTTTCCAAGTTCATTAAGGTTGCCAAATCAATCTAATTAGTGATTAAACAACTAGAAGCATTAAAAATAAAATTAAACAAACAACTCCGATATCAGTAAACTGAGAAAAAAGATTCAATTAATCTAAACTACATGCTGAGTTCCATTGTAACTCTAGAAAAAGAAATTTAGTTCGTACTTATTAAATAAATTACAAAACACAGGAGTTTTACTGTCATAAGTATTACAATAAAGATAAAAAGATTAAGGGAAAGATAAAACTAAGAGTTATCTGATCTTAGTCTTCAAGCTTCTCCAATCTTGCTCTAATTGCAAAGTCTTGATGGTTGTTCTCCTCTTCAGAAAACTAGAGAAAAATAAAAGCTATAAAGTATCTCTAGTGTATCCCTAATTCTAATCCTAAAAGTCTTACATATAACCGAAACCTTGGAGAAATGAAACTTGGTCTGCAAGTTGCTCGATCAATTTATTTTTGGAAATTGCCAAACTGAGTCCACTTTGCATCTATATTAAGTTATTACACTTTGGAAACTCTTTCAAGTTTTAACCTACAAAAATACGAAAAGCGTTTAAATAACTAAGTAATTAAAATATAGGGAAAGTAAATAAAACTAATTAAAATATTACTTAAAATAAATAAAATTTAAATAAAAATCTCTAAGACTTAGCTATTTCAATACTCATAATGAGATTAAATAACTTTATTTTATAGTGTTATCACACCCTCAAACTTAAGATTTTGCTAGTCCTCGAGCAAAACAAAACAAAGAAGTGAACACCAAATGAAATGAATTAAAAGGAAACAAAACACAAATTGAGATGAATATACTTAAATGATGATTGCCTTAATTTTCCTCAAAAGTTATCTTAATATCCTAACTCAAGGTAGACATAAACATAATCTAAATTCATGCTTCAGTTCAATTATAAACCTCATGCTTTGAATAGATTTTCAGTGTGTGTGTGTATAATCACTTTACAAATCATTGCATGCAATCCGAATAAGTTAAGGCCAATGCAAACTACTAATTAATACTATATTCACATATGGTTGCTTTTTATCTCTCTCTCTCCACTAGTATAGAATAACACTTCATCAAAGATCATATAAGACTCTATTAAGATTGTAATGTAAGGCCAGGGTAAAGGTAGGATAAGGGATATATTTCGACTTAATTCACTCATAGAGACTTGTCATTGTTCTGGATCTTTTGAATAGCTATTCACAACATTTTGAAGCAAATACCCTCTTTTGCATGACACTTTCTTTTTCATGCTATTTTATTTAATTACATAACTTTTTTTTTTCAATTTTTTGTGTGTTGCTTTTCTTTTGAACATCACCAATACAACGCAATATAAACATGGCTCATAAATATTTCCTAGAACAATGTCATGCACATGCCAATGTGGTGAGTGTTAATCATGGTTTTTCTTATATGGCTAAATAATGTATGGCAATCAAAAGAATATATATATATATATATATATCAATTAGGCTCAAATATGGTAGACTAAGGATAGATAAATATAGGTAGGTTTAAAAAGGCTCAAACGATCAAAAAAATGATTTAAATCATCTCCTTAACTTAGTGTTGTTTAAGATTTCACCTAAAAAGAGAATTAAACAAATTCTAGGCTTGTCAACATAATTGCAATCGGCATCAACATAAATAGTTTTCAAATAAGCAATATAAATCAAAGCAAGAGATCAGGTGCTCAAAATTTTTGAAAATAATATCCTAACAATGAGTCAAACAAAAGAATTTAACATAAATTCAAATCATGCTTATATTTTTTCAAAAATCGAGATAAATCAATAACTAAGTTCTTATCATTAAATAAGGATCTCATCATAGCAAGCACAAATATCTCAAATATACTAGACTCCTAGCAAAAAACTTATGCCAAAACAAAGATAATAAGGAAAAAAATTATGCAAAAAAGACTAATTCAACACTAGCACAATAAATATCTCACCCCAAAACAAACATTGTTCTCAATGAAAAGAGAAAGAATAAGAAACTCCCTTTTTTGATGAAAGAATCTTGAGAGAAACACTAATTATCATCTTCGACCTCATGATGCTTGCCAAAGTTGGTGGGAGCCTATAAAAGAAAAAAAAAATAAGACAAACTTATTAAAAAAATTCTTAAAAATTTGAAATGCAATAATAATATATTTTTTAAAGAAAAATTTTTTTAGGATTCCACAGCTCTACAGCACCTTGATTTAAAGACGTCCTTAGCACTGTGGCACCAGATGTGCTAGTTTTTTTATTTGCAACTTGGTGCCATAGCGCAGAGCTTTGGGTTTTGTAGCGCCAATTTTGAAATACATTTTTTTTCTTTCAACGTTAAGACACCAGATTTTGGCACCAATGCCTTTTTTTTAGAACCTACAAAAGAAAAGAAAAATTAGTAATGAAAACTAAAAAATAATCTTAATCAAATGCAAAATAAATGAAATATTGGGTTGCCTCCCAAGAAATGCTTTATTTACAGCCTTTGAATAGACTATCTTTATTGTATGTTGGGTTGGCTACATTGATTGATGTCTTTTGTGACCAAATTCGACTCCCCAACACTGCTTTACTTTGACCTGGTTCTTTGCACTTTCATTAGTTATCTTACTTGGCTTAAAGTTATGCTTTATATTTTTCTTATCCAACCCTCTCTTTAAAAACTTTGAGACATATTGTGAACTTTTGGGCACCTTTTTCAAAACATCAACTACCAAAAATTCTTCAAAATCATTAGGATAATCAATAGCTTTAAAAACTTTAATAGTTACCACTTTGTTTTAAACTTTCATGGTAAGTTCTTTTTATATACATCAATGATAGTTTTATCGGTAGCTAAAAATGGTCTCCCAATAATGATTGGAATTTCGCTATCTTCCTCCACGTCAAATATAATGAAGTTAGCGAGAAAGATGAAATTTATCAACCTTCACAAGAACATCCTTCATAGTACTTCTTAAATAAGTGGGAGATTTATCGGCTAATTGCAATGTAACTGCAGTGGGTTTTACCTCCCCCAAGCTAAGTTTCCTAATGATAGAAAGAGGCATTAAATTTATACTAACTCTTAAATCACATAAAGCTCTACTAAAGAATTTGTTACCTACAGTGCATAGAATGGTGAAGCTTTCAAAATCCTTGAGCTTTGGTGATTTATTTTGAAGGATGGCACTACCCTATTCAGTAAGTGCAGTTGTCTCTGCCTCAATCAATTTCCTCTTTTTTGACAAAATTTCTTTTATTAACTTGATATATTTTGGCATTTGTTCTAAAGCTTTAGCAAAATATATATTAATATAGAGCTTCAATAAGTGCAGCTATCTCAAACTCACTCAATTTCCTTTTTTTTGACAAAATTTCTTCCATTAACTTGATATATTTTGGCATTTGTTCTAAAGCTTTAGCAAAATATATATTAATATGGAGCTTCAATAAGTGTAGCTGTCTCAAACTCACTCAATTTCCTTTTATTTTTTGACAAAATTTCTTCCTTTAACTTGATATATTTTGGCATTTGTTCTAAAGCTTTAGCAAAATACATATTAATATGGAGCTTTTCAAACACCTCGAGAAACTTCTAAAGTGGGTAGGCTGGAGGTGGCTTTTCTTGCTCTCTTTCCCTCTCTCTCTACTTCTTACTTGTATCTTGTTCATCAATTGGTATGATTGATTCGTCTTGCTTCTTGCTAAATCTTTTAACCTTTTTTTCCTTTCCTAAGTGTGATTGCATTACATTACTCTTTTCCCATTCCTTCTCGGGTGGTATCACTTGGAAAAGTACCTATAGGACAATTGTTAATGGCGTTAGCAAGTTACCCACTTACATTGATTCCTTAGATATGCTGCTTGGTTCTAAATAATAGCTTTAGTTATCTTAAAGGACTCTACTTGATTATGAACCATAGCTTGAGTTCATCTAAGAGATTCTGATTAATCCTGAATTAGAGCATAAGTTTTCTTCATAGACTACAATAAAACCTCTTCCAATGATGAGTTTTTTTCTTAAATAGGAGTTTATGCTTATTGAAGAAACCCAGGACGGAATGCTTGCTAACTTGTAGAGGAAAGCCCTTGATTATTACTCTATGAAAAATTTGGGTGATTCTGCCAACTTAGATTATAGCTATTGGAATAAGGATCATTTCACTATATGCTATTATTCCCGATATAATTAACTAATCCAACATAGGTTGGGCAATGATCTCTAGAATATCTATCACTACATAATTCATAAATCATAAAGGGACTCTAAACTGAATTTACCTTTATAGCATCCAATGTTTTTGAAAGTGCTGCTATTTGTGCATTTATTGAAGTAATGGCATTAATGTCATGAATACTTGCAACTATCCTTGACAAACTTCTTTCAGTGGACCATTGATAATTATTAGAAGCCATCTCTTCAAGTAACTCCTAAGCCTTCTCAAGTGACTTCCTCATGAAAGTTCCACCTATTGCAGCATCAATAGTAGTTTTTCTCTGAACCATCATGCTAGTATAAAAAGTTCATACTTGAAACCATTTAAGAATAGCATGATGAGGACATCTTTGAAGCAGATCCTTAAATCTCTCACAAGCTTCATAAAGTGGCCTTGAATCATATTGAATAAAAAAGGTTATGTCATTTTTTATTTTTACTGTCTTGGCTGGAGGAAAAATATTTAGCAAGAAATTTCTGGCCAAGTTATCCCATGTAGTGATAGAGCCAAAGGGAAGTGAATTTAACCAACTCTTAGCCTTATCCTAGAGTAAGAAAGGGAATAGCCTCAATCTAATGGCATCATTTGAAACTAATGGTGTTTAAAAGAATCACAAATCTCTAGAAAATTCATAATTTGAGCATTAGGATCGTCATTGGGTAAACTACCAAATTAGACTAAAGTCTGGATCATCTAAATAATGGCTAGCTTTATCTCAAAGCTATTAGCTCGGATAGTAGGTCTCCAGATACTAGAATTCCCTAGGCACTTTGTATTTTCTTCTTCAGCCATTGTATTACTATGAGTCAGGGCTTGAAAATTCTTTCTTCAAATTCAATGAAAAGTTTTTTCGAGTTCTGGATCAAAAGGTTCAAGTATCAAGTTTCTCATTCTTTACATACAACGACCAAAGGTGCCTAAAATAAAAGGAAAGTCTGAATTAAAATTAAAATTGCTTGGTAGTAATATTAGCAAAAAATAATAAAACAATTCCCTAGCAACAAGCCAAATCTTGTTGTTGGATTTAACCACACAGGTGCTCATATCTTAGCAAGTAATATAGTGATGAAGTAGAGTATCATTCCTATAAGGAAAAACAATTTAATCTTGCCCAAACAACTAATTAAAATATTGTAAAATAAAAATTAAATTAAACTAAAATTAACTAAATCAACAAAACATGTAGAAGAAATCTGGTTTACTTGATCAACGAGAAAAGCTTAGGATTACATGACTTAATTTAAATCTGTTTTACCCTCTTAATTTGACTAATGATAATGAGTTGTTAACCTTGAGTTCTAATTTATTTATAAGTATCTTCCTATGATCTTATAAAAATATATTTTTTAACTAATTTACTATATTCCTATACAAATTAAATTAAAAGAAACTCATTGAGCTTAGACTTTAGTTTGTTTACATATGACATACTTATATATTCCTGTTTAACATGCATAGCAGTCTATCCTAATAAATGAAAATGATACTTATATCATTCAATCCTGGTCTAAACATAAATTCCATTTTTCAAGTTCATTAGGGTTATCAAATCAATCTAACTAGTGATCAAGCAACTAGAAGCATTAAGAACAAGATTAAACAAATAACTTAAATATCATAAAATAAAAAAATAAGATTCAACTGATCCAAACTACATGTTAAGTTTCTAGAAAAGAATAAATTTGTTCATATTGATTAAATAAAACACAAAACACTTGAGTTTCACCACCATAGACATTACAATAAAGAAAAAAAAGATTAAAGTAAAGAGAAAACTAAGAGTTGTCAGATCTTGGTATTTAAACTTCTTCAATCCTACTTTAAGTGCAAAGTCTTGATGGCTGTTCTCTTTTTAGAAAATTAGAGAAAAATAAAAGCTATAAAGTATCTTTAGTATATCCCTCATTCTAATCTTAAAAGTCTTATCTATAGCCAAAATCTTGGAGAAGAGAAACTTGGTTTGCAAGTCAATTTATTTTTGGAAGCTGCCAAACTAAGTCTACTTTGCTTCAATATTAATTTATTCCATTTTGGAAACTATTTCAAGTTTTGACTTGCAAAAATATGAAAAATGCCTAAATACCTAAGAAATTTAAATATAAGGAAAGTAAATAAAACTAATTTAAAAATTACTAAAAAATAAGATCTAAATAAAAATCTCTAAGACTTAGATAAATTAATATCCATAAAAAGACTAAATAACTCAATTTTATAGAGTTATCAGATGAGAGTGGTTTGAATATCTATAATTTTTTTAATATTCGAATTCAAATCTGCAAAACTACCTTAAAATCGGAATCCACATTAAACCTGCATATTACAATCCAAATTTGAATTCGAATTAAGTAACATTATAAGCTGGACATCTGAATTTGGAAAAAAAATATGAATTCAATATGTTAATTTTTTTAAAATAAAACAATAAAATTAATCAAAAATTAATTTTAATTCGAAGTCACTCATAATTAACAACCAACAAATAAGTTCTAAAATACAAAAAAATAACAACTTAGATAATAAAAGAACAATTCTAAGATACAAAAAACAAAATAGATAATACGAAGAACTAGTTTCATTAATTAAAGATATTTGTTCAATAAACTAAAACCTATTAGTAACGTAAGGTATATAGTAATATAATAACATAAAAATATATTTGTGTAGTAATACTGCAACGTAAAATATATAGCAATTTTACAAAGTATTATTACTAATAATATACACATATAATGCATATAACATAATTGTCATTAATCACATATTATTAATAAATATATAACATAGTATAATATGGCAGATTATAATATATATACCATACAGTATTACCTTATATCATATGTTATATATTAATTTAAATATTACATAATAATGCATTACATAATTCAATGTATTAATATTGTTAATAGTATTACATTGCAGGCGTATTATACTATTAAATTACGTGCATATACAATCACAATATTATATATTATAAGAGGAGGGATCCACTTAACACTAGTGTAAAAATCAATTAATTTTACATATTTTTCATAATTTTTATGCGATTTATATTTGTTTAATCCAACTGTCATATTTCATATTCATTGATTAGATCATAGACCTTGAGTTTTGAGTAAATTAAAAATATATAACTATATGTTCGATATAAAAAATTTTAACCATTGAATATATATTGAAGAAACAATATTCTTGATTGATATGATAGACCGGAACAATTCGAAACTTTACATGTGTGACGAGTACAATTATATTGCTATATCCAACATTCGATTTGTTAAAATATTAGTCTTATAAAGGTTGTGTAAGTGCGTAAAAATAATTTAGCTTTACACTATTATAAGTAAAACTTTTTTTGTATTATAATTATATTATATAAAATAATGTTATATAATATATAATATTTAAATATATTGTTTATATATAATTATAATTATTTATATATAAATATTATGTATTCTAATTCCACATAATTATATAACTATTGATATTGTAAAATATAAGGTACTATCATATTATAAAATATAAGTATTTAGTTCTCATATATATATAATCTATATCATTACAATTATATTTAGTATATAATTAATACACGTATTATATTATATACAATATGTCTATATTATATTATAATATATATACAATAAAATATATTATATATATTTTTGGTAAGAAAAATATATCATACATGGGATAAGTATATTTATGTTATTAGAGTGATTTAATTAATTAAGCTAATTAAGTCATCAAATATTATTTTGTAGAAGTACCATGTATCATTAAATCTAAAGGTATTTAACATAATTAATTAATTTACTATTATATTTTATTTTGAAAAACATTTTTAACTTATTATTATCCTTAACATAAATTAATTTTAGTGATAAGTTATTTCAAAATCCAAGATTAGCTCACTTGGAAAAATTTTCTAATGGTAACCCTTGTAAGCTAAGCTTAGTTCTTATGTGGAGCATAAATTTTTTGCATTTTAGAAAAATGGATTTGGATAATTTCACCTGCAGATAATGGATATAAATATATGATTTGTTATCCATGTAATTAATG
>JBBYHK010506655.1:0-12216 GCA_038382065.1 Adansonia grandidieri | reverse complement strand
CAATTAATTAATAGAAGTAAATATGTTGCATGATTTGCTAGCTCCATCCTAAACAAGAAGTACTATAGTATACATTTATTGAGTCACAAAGTCGAATACTCTTCAAGATTAATTAAACTAAGAATAGGTTCACCGGCGGCTGATCTTTGATTTGTGTTTATGCTACTTGACTGGCATATACGTGTAATAAATGCTTTACATTATCATAATTAAGTCTAATAAAACATTAAGTTTTTTATTATACAAGTCTGGGGTGAGGCCGGCCCATCGCCTTGCCTGCCCGACCCTAGTTTTTATTTTCTTTTCCTAATGTTGTAAAATTCAAAGTCAAATATAATTAAATTATTTTATTCGAAATACAGTTGACTAATTAAGTATATAGCAACCATAGTCCTCAAACCTTTGCCCGTATATCATTTTAGTCTTCGGATTTTAAAACGAAACAATTTAATCCTTACAAGCATCAAAACAAATTGATCCCTTTCATTAAATTTTCTATTACCATTCTATCATGAGCTAGCCAATACCACGTGTCACCAACTTGTTCTAACACACGTCTCTTCCTTTTTTTTCTTTTTCGTTATTCCTTTAATTTTTTTTCTTTTTTATAAATACATAAAAATAAAACAAATAATGATTTATTTATAAGCTGAATTAAATTTTGAACCACATAATTAATTATAAAATATTTATTTGAATTAATTTTATAGATGAAGTGAGTAGGCAATCACTACTGCTAGAAAATGACTTATTTTCGACGAGAATTTTTTGTCAAAAAAATGATTATTTTCCGATGAAATTGTACATTTTCCGATGGAAATTCTGTCGGAAGAAACAAGAAATATTTCTAACAAAAATTCCATCGGAGAAAGTTGAAATTTGATGGAAATGATTTTGGCCATAACTATTCACACGCACCAAAATCATTTCTAACTGATTTTAACTTTCTCCAATGAAAAATATGTTGGGAAAAGTAATTTTCATAATTAAATAAAAATAAATATTTTTTATTACTTTCGACAAAAAGTTATCTTGGAGGAAAATTTCCAGCCCAAAATTATTTTTGAAGGAAAATTTCGTTAGAAAAAGTTCAAAAATTCCATCAAAAATAAGTATTTCCAATAGCATTTTTGTCGAAAATAACTATTCCCGACAGAATTGTCATTGGAAAGTGAAGCGATCCAACAAAACTTTTTCGATTGAATTTCCATCGAAAAAAATCTAAATTCCATTGAAAAAAGTTTTGCTATATAAATTGATTACCGATAGCCCCTTTCTCATTTCCCTTCGATTCCAGAAAGCTTTTCTCTTAAATTATTTCCAATTTTTGCAATTTTTAGGTATGTTTTTTTACATTCTAGGGTTATTTTTGTTAGTGTTTTTATTATTTATTGTCTTTTGATTAATTGGTTTGTATTTTTGCAAGTTTACATGATTATTTTTTGTCTTTTGGCTTCTTAGTTCTTTGCTATATAATTCAAAATTTTTCTTTTATTATTATTTTTAAATGATTTCTTTTTAATTTGTGTTATATATATATATATATATATGTTTGATTCAATTATTAGGTTTAGGCTTTATGGGCTTAAATGTCATTTTTAGATTAACTTTTACAAATTAGTATAATATTTTTTGTAGATTACTTGAAAAAATTTTAGGATACTTCTACAAGTATAAAAATAATCATGTTTGATTTTTTAAGATATGAAATCATCTTCTCTCTCTTGTTTGCAGTTTGCTCGTCATCGCATAACTTATTGTGCTATAAAAAACCTAAGTAAGTTAGATTTTGTACAAATTTAAATAATTTTTGTGTTTAATTAATTTTTATTTAATTTATTTATGTTATAGATATTTTCTATTTAATTAATTTGTTTAATTTTTAAGTAAAAAATTATTTAATTAATTTGTTTACATTATAGATATTTTTGATTTAATTAATCTTTTTATTTTTTAATATGTTTACGGTATAAGTTAATTAAATTTTAAGTAATTTAAGTACATATTTATCTTTTAAATATATTATTATTTATGTTGTAAAACTATTAATTTTTTTTTTCTGTTATAGATACGATGTGATCTACTGGTAGAAGTAAAGCTTGAGCAAGTCTCAACTCTAATAGGGTGCTCTATTCCATGCATTTAGAGCCACTGTATGTCGTGGACCTACCAATGCAGGGATGTGCATGATAGCTGAACAGGATCCAGCTTTATCTCTAGTAACACTTTCACCAATCAAGGACAATATAGATTAGAATATTTCAGCTAATCTCCTAGAGTTTTAGATGGACGGGGTCGATTAGACCCTGCTGATACGTCGTTACCTACCGATAATTGGGGTGATCGATCCTGTCACTGCTTCTCAACCTGAGGCAGGTAGTCCATCCATTGCACTGAGGAGATGGGATAGAGATCGGAAGAAGACATTGTCGTTTGTTTCTAACCCTGCTGAGATGTTTCAACTTACAATATTAATGAACATGTACGTTTAATAGTAAATTTGTTGCAATAAATTAACTTTGATTAATTATTTTATCCTAATTAATAGTTGTCTCATTATATTGTTGGACTTTCATCTAGTCGATCATGAAGAACTCTATTGCTACATTAATTAGGCAGCATTATAATGCACCATAGTCGACTTGGAAAAAGATCCTTGCTGCAACAAAAGATCATATGTTCATAATTATGAGGTAAATTTTTAATTAAAATTAGTTTATGCTTAAGATTTTAATAAATTTCAAAACATAACAAATTTTTCTTATGCACTAATTTTGAAATTTTTTTGTGTAGGATAAATGCTAATGGCTGGCAGAACAAACATATGTCATACGATGATTATTCGAGGCCATAGAAAGGGAATGGTTCAAGGATATGATGAACACCAAGCACAACATGGCAATGAACATCTTCCAGACTACCCGTATTGGAGACTGTAAGGGTTACCAGTATGATTAGATCACAGTCCCTATATACGACCAGCTTGTTGACCACTAGAGTTCAAATGCCTAGAAGGCAAAATCCACTAAGACATCAATGAATCGAAAGATGGAGAAAGAAGGTTGCATCACTAAACATAACTCATGGGTCAATTTTTTTTTGGTGATTCAGTAGAAGATGGTAAGGTAAATGTTAAAATACTTTTTAATTATAGATATTTTATTAAATAATAATTTTATATTTTTCTTATATTAATTACATTAGTAACTTTGAATTAAACTTTTAATTTCCTTTCATTGTAGTCACAACTGCAGCATGAGCTTACATTTTTAGAAGTCTTTATGCAAACTCACTAACTTGCTAGAGGTGCCAGAGAATTTGTGAAAGAAAATCTTGTATTGTCAATGTAAGTGATAAAACTATTATATATTTATAAATATTACTATTTTTTGCATTAAATATTAATTAACAGTTTTCATTGCTTTTGTAGGCAAACTCTGTTGCAAATTTGCAACAACAATTTGGGGATGATGCGTCTACTTATCGTGAGTTTGACCCTCAAAGTTAGTCTCAAGCTGTTTGAGTCGTGGAGACCACTCATACACATGTATATAGGTTTTAAGCCACTTCTACCACTATCGAATAAGCACCGCCGTCGACACAACCACCTATGATAGATCTTGGTCTACTTAAGAATGGATAATTTGACTAACGTTGTTGGTTAGATACAGCAGATTCTATTCACAATATCTTAACGCTAAGAGAACCAGGAGCGTCAAGTTCTCTTGCTACAGTAGTAGATTCAAGTAATGCAATGACAGATATGATTGGCGATAGAGTCGTTAGAGCGTACAAATTTCACAATCACACATATCTAGGAGAACCAGTAGGTGTTTCAGCAACTCCTTAATGAATGGCTACCGGTTTTTAGCAATAGCAGCCTGCTATCGTTCTCTCATTCACATACACTGTGACGTATTTTTTATTTTTTATGCAAATTTGTAAATACAATTTTATTTGTTTTTAATATTTTTTTATTTATTTAATTATATTTAATTTATTTTTTTATATATTTACATTTTATATTTTTTGCACGATGAATGAAATTTATATTTGTTTTCAAATTAATTATTTAACTGACATTTAAATATCAAATAATTTAATAAATTTAATAAAAAAAGAAAATAGATTTCATCGTTGGAAAATATTTTCAATGGATTTTTAAATAAAAAACACGTCAAAAATTGTTTCCAACAACGAAATTTCCTTTTGCAACGAAAAATTTTTGTCATTTAAAACTATTTTTGGTTGATATATGCAATTGCAAAAATTTTTTAGTGACAGAGAAATCCAACAGAGAATACTATTTTTGATGGAATTATCCATCGAAATTATTTTGTTGGAAAACGTTATTTTTGATGGAAAAGATCTTGGCAATGGAAATCATCAACTTTATTTACAACAATAGATTTTTTTGACGATATTTTCGTTAGAAAAACTTTTTTGATGGAAATTCATGTATTTCCTATAGAAAATTACCGCAAAAATATGAATGGATTATACTCTCTTTCAGTCTTGAAGAAGTAAGTATTATCTATTTCATACCCTCAGCCACGTAAGGTCAAATGATATTATGATCTAGCATTTGGAGAAGGATAGAGTATACACTATTAGAAGCACATACAAGACATTGTCCCAACAGTTTAACATAGATATGGCAGCTCTTGTACAAAGGAACAAGTGGTGTAATAGTATATAGAAGTCTTATGTTCTGCCAAAAGTGAAAGCTTTGCTATGGAGACTGTTGCATAACATTTTTCTTGTCTATGCAAACTCGAAGAAAAAAATTAGGGATAAACTTAGTTGCTTGTCCACGATGAAATTAGGGAGATGAAAAGCTATGCATCGATTGTGGGCTATGAAAAACCGAAAGACATATGGTAAGCTACAAACATCGGACACCGCTAACCAATAGCGAAGTTCTCTAGCCCAAGGGAGTAGCTTGCACAATTTGATATGGAGCTTTTGAGACAGAAACAGTGACAGCCTAGATAATCTGGAATCAAAGAAACAAACTGGTCAAAAACTTAGGTTTAAGAAGCCATTCCTCAATATGAGCCTATGTACAATTATATTTGGTTGAGTACCATGCTGCACAAACTAGGATGGAGATTGAAAAACAAAGCATACGCTCGTAGAAGACTACTAGCCTTTGAATTAGTCAAGGTAAACTTTGATAAAGCACTTAATTTATGTGAAGGAAATTGAGGTATAAGGGTCATAATAGATGAAACTTACTTTATACTAGAAGCATGTTCTGTAAGGGTGATAAATATTATAGACCCACACATATGGCTAAAACCTATGCTCAATTAAAAATAAAAGCAATCGAGTTTGCCAAAGATTAGGATTCACCAGAATAATTTTAGAAGGAGATGCTCTGGGAATAGTACAGCAATTGCAAAATAGGAGTCTGAACTTATGAAAATAATCATCTTCTTCATAGTCAAGACAGCTCATGCTTGAAGTGATGCAACCTTAGCTACACATTTGCTATCCAAACTAGAATTCATGAATAAAAAAGAATGTATATAGGTTAAAACTTGTCCTAATGTTATAAAATCAATAGTGGATATTAAATGTACTTCTTCTTTATGATATAAAATATTCTTCATTTCAAAAAGAAAAAGTAGATGCGATACTTTAAAGCTTCACTATTGAACTCTAATTTTCAAGATAGGCATTGAAAATTATTGCAAATCTGTTCTAGAAATTCACCAAAAATCAAGTTATTGTTACTGTGGAAATTGATCACATGAACATAAACAGATATAAAAAGAAAACATGATTAGATAAAGCTTCCAAATTTGATATAAAAATATGGAAATATTCAACATTATATGGGACCAAAGCATCTAAACAACTAAAAGGTTATGATCCTCAAAATTTCTATCAGTCATCACTCTTTATCTACAAAAATTTCTTTATGGTTGCAGATAGAGTAGTTTTAGATAAAGTCCCAACAATTGCAAATTTCTTGTCGCCATTGATGAAGATCATGATTGTCAAGTTAAAGGACTATCATCAATACAATTTGAAGCACTCGAGTTTTCCATCATATTGTTATGCTAGTTTAACTATTACAGTATGGATCATATAACGTGGCCTGTGCCAAGGAGCCCAAAACTCAGTTAGTACGGGCCTATCAACATTTGAGTTCAACTGATTACCACATTTTATCAGTCATAGCAAATACTACTAATGTAACAATCCAAGGAACAAGTGAATTAACATGTTTCATACAGAAAGTACAAGTTACATAATTATAGCATGCTTGCTAATGCGTTCCTTTAGTTATTTGTAAGACTAGCCAATTTATGGGCCACTACTGTAGAACTAGTTCATATGGCATTGTTTAAATAACCCACTTTTCTTCTTGTAATTTTGGTTATTTTCTCATTCTAGAAAAAGAGCATTGCATAGGAAGACAAGCAACCAAACTCTTTCTTTAATTTTTGGCTTCGAAATCCATCTACGAACTTAAAACCAGTTGAAAGTACTAAAAGATTGTTGTCTAGCATTTTTTTTAATGAAAGACATCGATGTTATCAATGTGATCTTGGGAATAAGGATAGCTAGTGAAAATGACAAGTTAATCTTATCCTAACTCACTACATGGAAAAGATACTAAAAGCTTAATAATTTTGATTATGTAATGATCGCAACACCATATTACCTGAATTTGAATAAGGGCATGTTGGTTGCACAATTGCAATATGTGAAGGTAACCGGTTGTGTTGATATATGTTATGACATGCATAAAAACTTATATAGCTTATACGGTTGGAAAGCTTGTAAAGATAAAGCAATCCATGTAAGTTGGATTGCTATGCTATTTTTATATTATTAAATACTTGAAAAGATAATTGATTATTGTATTACTTATAATAGTGAACCCTCAGTTTTAGAAGGATAGATGCTAGTTGGATCCCCCACATAGAGGATCATTCATCAATAAATAGATGGATATTTATGATTGGTGCAATTGTGATTCTTCAGGATCCAAGAAGCAAACATGCATAAGGATTGTATTGTCTTGAGAATTTGTTTCATTGGTGTCAGCAAGAATCACTACTAGAGAAAGGCTTATTTCCAATGGAAAATTTTTTATGGAATAACTCTGTCGTGAATAATCAAGTATTCCCAACGAAATTATGGTTTTTCTTACGGAATTTTCATTGGAAAAATATTTCATTTTTGATTGAATTTTTCATTAGAAGAAGAAAATTTCATTGGAATAAATATTGGCGTGTCATTGTTCATGCACACCATGCAAATGACAAAAAAAAAATGCTCTGACGAAAGTTACTTTTTTTTATGGAAAATTTCATCAAAAAGGCAATTAGATAATTATTTAATTTAAAAATATAAAATATTTTCACTCAATTAGAATTCAGATTTTTGAGCAAATTTTCATTGCAAAAAAATTCTTTCTGCCGATGAATTTTTCGGTGAGAACATTTTTTTGATTACTTATTTTGGGGGAAATTTCTTGCCAAATTAATTCCAAAGGAATATTATATCGAAAATAACTCGAATTTCCATTGAAAATGCTTATTTCCAATGAAAAATGCATCCGTAAAAGATTTGACTGACGGAATGCAGATCTTAATAGGAAATTTGGCACTTAAAACTTTTTCAACAGAATTTTTGTCAAAAATAGCCAAAATTTCGTTGAAAAAACCCATGATAGTCAAGCGTACTGGCTTCCCCTTTATTTTTTCCATAGCTTTTTTGATTTCCTCTCCAAATTCTCTCACTTTTTTAATTCTTTTGGGCTTTTAAGTTTTCTTTTTAATAGTTTTGTTACTCACTTTATTAGCATTTTACACTTTATATTGTTTTTATTATTTTTGGTTTGTATTTTTGCAAGGTTTGGTATATTTGTACAAGTTTGGTTTTTTCGATAAAACATATATACTTTTAGATATAGCAATATTTTACTATTGTAATTAAGTTTTAAATATGATTTAAAGGAAATTGTTGTTGATAGTTGCATAATAATTATTGCAGAAATATATTTATTCTTAATATCTGATTGAATCAAATTGTTGTATTTATATATATTTCTCATTGTTACTTGGATAATATAATTGTTGAACCAAATTATTGTGGATAAAATTTTACAAATATACTTTGATTATACGGTAGCTAGATTATCATTAAATAATATAAATTATTTTTATTTTTATTTTTGGTCAAAATCTTAGTATTCAAAAATCTACTAGAACCCAACTAATCCAATTTGAGTTAGGTCAGCCTACTTATTGGGGTAAATTATTATTTATGGATAGTTAACTTAAATAAGTACAAATATATAATGTTTTTTATTTATGGTTGTAGGTTATAACAAAAAAAGTAAGTTATATTTTAATTTTATTGATTATAAAATTACCCATTAAATAATTAAATTATTAAACTATCTTATTAAATAATTAGCCTTTTAAATTATTTTTGGTAACTTAAATTTGATATATAATTAATTATATTTATTTAACTTAGGTCATGAGAAATGAATAAATCTTGGTTGTATAATCTATTGGATGCTGATGGGTTTACTAGTAATGAGTACTTGAATAAGGTGGAGCAACTGCATCATACTCATTTCACGATGCAGCAATAACAGCTAGTGGTTCAATGGCTCCTGATGGACAACTAGTTTTGGCAGTGGTATTCCTCCACCTTTCTCTCATTTGCATCCACGGTAATTTTTTAGTTATAATTTAATTAGGATATTACCATAAAACCAAAAGTATTTATAATTTTTAATATATTCTTTAATATTTAATTTAATTTATAATAAATAAAATTTATTTTTATTGACTCTTATATTTGCAAATTAATTATTCAATGGAAAACATTTAAATATAAAAAAATTAATATAATAATTAAATTTAATAAAATAATAAAAAATTTGAAAAAAATTATCAGCGATGAAAAATTTTGTCAATAATATTATTTTCGACATTTAATTATCCTAAATCAGTCGGAAATAACTTTTTAACGACAAAAAATCTTTGGTGCTGAAAAGTATTAGAGACAAAATGATTCTATTGCTAAAAGTATTTCCAAGAAAACTTTCGATCGTTGAAAATTTTTCAAGTGACTGAATACTATACATTATCGACAAAAAATTTCCTAAGAAATAATATTTTCCATCAAAAAGTATAATCTGACAAAAATCTTATGATCGACTTCATTTTTGGCAATAAATTTTGGGACAGAATTTTCGATGGAAAAAAGTTTTTCCGATAGATTAAAGATTTTTTCAATAACAAAAAACTCTCTTATAGTGTATGAAACAAAATGGTCAAGAAACCTATTTTATGAAATTACTTTATGACTAAAGCTAATGTCTTTTATATCTACACATTCTGATAGTAAAGCTATACCATCAAGAGCTTATAGTCAAGTTTACACGAGGAAGTCAAGGCACATTGGTTTAAGACACAGTTAATATAGACAACTAATAGTCAATGGGATGATCACCGTGGATTTGTTAAGTGAAAATTTGGCGATCCATTAATAAAAGGGACTTACACAAGAGATATAGTTTTAAAACTTCCAAGGGGATTGACTTTAGCTCGTTAAATCAAGTTACACACGATGAAACCTCAACTTCATGCTTAATAAGACATTAAGTATTAGCTTTAATAAGTTCAATACATCATTTGAATGTGGCTACAAGCATTAAATAAATAATCACATTCTAAGTTAGTCAAGTGCTTGGAACCGTTTGTTAAGGAGAGAGGTTGATTTAATGCTTTTGGTGAACCCATAACATGTAAATAAAGTGTTAAAATGCCTTATTGATGGCAGTTTCAATGGAGCTTGCCGATATAAGAAGAATTGGTGCAACTTTTTGTTGTAAAAGGCTTGGCTTTTGTATCACTCATGAAAAAGATACGTGACATGTGAATAGTTATAGTGTTAAGTGATGCTAAATAACTTTTGATGAGTCTTTAATTCCTATATATGGATTACTACATGAGTAACCATATAGAATTGTGGGTTCAATGTTCTAAGGTCTACCACGCAATTTATTTAACCAAACAATCCTATTTTACTAAGGTAAAGGTTTTAAATCACTCAATTAAACAGTATTATTTTATTAAGGTAAAGGTTTTAAATCATCAAGATACCTTCTTTTATGTATAAGATTTTTGAAAGTATTAGATTTAGTGTATTTTGAAAATGATGGGATTTGTTTGAATATTTTTAAAATATAATGAACTAAGAACGTAAGTTGATTAAACGTGATTTGTAAATTAATCGAATAAGAAATTAGTGATTAAGAAGACATGTATTAGTTTTGGAATGGTTCAGAAAACAAGAAAATCAATTTAAGATGTTAAACAATTTTGAAGGACTACTTATATAGGGCTTTTGAATTCAATGTGTTTTAGAATGAAAAGCAGCTTATAGAACATTTTTACATTAAGGCATTAGATGCCTAAGCAAAGGCATTCAAATGTATAGAAAATGGTATGAAAGAAAAATAAGAAGGGGCATTCAAATGCCCTTATACAAAATTTGACTACTTTAGTTGTCAATGTCATGGCTAAATCCGCTTCAAACAAGATCAAAGATTTTCATAATATGTTGTTTTACTTGTAAAAGATTGCAAAATGGCACCCTTTTGAGTTCCAACATGTTGAACTCAATGAAAATACAAATTTGTTGAATAAAACAACAAAACTAAAAAGATACAACTTTTGATTACATTCTTTATAAATAGAGATTTCAAAATTATTTCAAAAAGCAGCTTTTACTAGAACCAATTGTATTCTTCCCTCTTATTCTCAAAGAAAGTTATCCCCACTCTTATCAAAGGTATTTAGTAATTTGATATTATTAGTGCAAATTATAATCAAACGAAAATTTATTGTATCCTTTCAATCAAAGTCATTTCTTTCTACATTTGATTCTCTAATTTCTACACTAGAACCCAAAAGAAAACAACGTATTTATTACCCATACTTGAACTAGAGCAATTTTATCTTTATATCTTTTAATTTGGTTTCAAAATGATCAAATTAGAGGGTTTCACAAATCAAGCTACTTGCTAAGTTTGATGGAGTAGTTCTATTTGACTCAAGTTTTGGACATGACCTTTAAGTCTAATCTAATATAAAAACATTTTATATTAATAAATAATATATTTTACATAAAAAAATTAATTTTAAAATATATTTGAAAAATATAAAATGTTATTCAACATTTTGATAATAAATCTAACTTAAAATGGATAAATCGAGCTCCAACTTTATTTTCAAAGGTCTAAATTAAGCTTGGCTTGGTCTGACTCTGTGCTTAGACATCTTTAGCTAAAAGTTATCTATTCTGAGAGTGAACAAAAACCTATGTTATAGATTATTTTAATTTTTGACCAACTATTAATCAAACTAGAAAATACAACTATAAAATTACACTTGTTCAAAGAGGAGTGATAAATTTGATCCATCATCATAAATAAAATGGTGAATTGGACCATATTTCTTTATTTAATTAGTTTTTCATTTCTTGATAAGTATTGCATATAACCAATGCCTAATTGAAAAAAAATACTTGTATTAAACGTTTTATTTTTTAATGGTATTAATCATTTTATAATATTTGTGTTGGAATAAAAAAATCAATTAAAATCCAGTGTTTGTCTTTAAAAAAAATTGGAATTTAACGGATATAAAGAACATAAAAGGATTGAATATTAATATATTTCTTTAAGTCTCAAACTTATGTGCTATAAATCCGTTTCTAAAGTTTAGTTTAGAGTTCATCATTAATTTCCGAGAGGCCCAACTTGCATTTTAATAATCAAGGCCTAAGATTTTTTGGGCCAATAATTAAAGCCCAAAATTTATATATATCTATATATATATATATATATATATATATATCAAAGAAAAGAAAACCCTGAGAAAGCCTAGAAAAAATTTAAAAAACCATGGTGAGCAGGGCCAGCATTAGGGTCTTCGGACTTGACATTTAAATTGCCATTTCTCCCCATATTTCAAATTCTCAGCCGATACCCACATAGAGTTTTGACCCAGGAGCCTTCAGTAGATGGATGGATGGATGCCTTGATTGAAATATGTTCCATGGAATATAGCATTCTGGCTGCGCGCGGTTTTATGTTATTTAAAACAAGAAGATCCGCTTTTCTACCTTGCATTATCTTCCATTATTTGAATCACATATAAGATTGCATCCAAC
>JBBYHK010506613.1:32846-52974 GCA_038382065.1 Adansonia grandidieri | reverse complement strand
AAAATAAAGTAATTTAATGCAAATTACCTTAACTCTTTTTCATTTATTATCAAATAGATTTATTTAATAAAAGTCTTTTAATGAAACAAAAAACTCTTACTTGTAAATAATAGTAAAAAGAATTACAATAGCATTTCCAAATTTAATAAATAAATTTATTTATTATTCTCTTAACCCAATTTATAAAATTAGAAAAATACATTATTCACATTTCAAAAGTGAATATTACAGTCTTGGATTAATTATCTGTATTTCAATTTCTAGAAATTGACGTACGATTTGAGATTAATTTATTATGAAAATTTTCGTGAATTAGTCCAAGTTTCAAGCAAGAGAGAATAACAGATTTCTAACACTCAAGGAAACACAAACACGTAATAAAGTGGATAATCAAAGTCTACACTTCAACCAAAACCAACGTTTTAAGCCAGATAATTTTTAATACTTTATAAAAAAATTAAAGTAAAATGAGGTTGTCTAATCTTTGATGCTTGAAATTAAGCCTTGTTTTTTCTCCCTTTTTTATAACATGTAATGAGTTTCAATATTATATGATATATACTAATTGAGAAATTGCTTCAATTGATGAAAGTTATCAAATTGACATAATTGCTGCTGGGTCGGAGGCTAATTTATTTAATTTGTGCCAAAAAAAAAATATATCCTTTTGGATCAATTTGGTTGTAATTTAAATATTTATTTTTAAATATGATACTCATGCATTTTGATATGTTTTGTTTAATGAATGAATCCTTCTTCTTCTTCTTCTTCTTCTTATTACAATATAAAGAAAATAAACCCAATGATTTCATTTATTTATCTTTTAAACTTTTCTTGTTTTAACTCAACGGTTACGGCAGACAGGCAAAAGATTTTAATTTTGCGACGTGAAGAGGGACAAACATCCACAATATCAAGCAAATTAAATTTTTAGCCTTTCTATTTATATTTCATAACTCAGTTGTGTTATAAAGAAAAAGAACTTTTCTACTATCAATGTGTCACACATCTTCCATCCATGAAAACTAAATGTCACCAACCAAAAAATAAATAAATAAATAAGATTGTGGAATAATGAAGGGCTAAGGGGTAAGGGCTATATTTGTTACTATATTATAGATTGATATTTTTCATTGTATATCAAATTTGTTACTCTACTTTTATTTGGTTGAATTTTACAATTAAACTTTGATTTTTGATTGAGTTTTTCTATTAAACTTTGATTTTTGATTGAATTTTACTAGTTAATATTGGTTTTGGATGGTTTGAAGACAAAATTTAATTAAAAATATTCCTTAAAATATTTCACTTCAATATTAACAACAATAAATTAATTTATAAAAATATTAAAAATAAAAAATATTTGTAGCTTTTTTTAATTTTATGAAAGATTGGCTTGGAAAAATAAAAGAAAAATGTAAAAAGAAAAACAAATAAGTTTATTATTTTTTTATAAAATAAACATCTTATGTTAATTTTTAATTCATTAGTATTTTTATTAAGTAATTCTGTCATAATGTGTTCAATATGAATTTGACTACTACACACAATTTGGCAGTCATCATTGAACTTTTATATGGTGTAATTAGATCATTTATATGAATCTATCCATTTTAAAGTCTAAGCTTGAGTAAGACAAAAGAGTACGTTTTGGTCTACGTTTTCAAAAATAGGTTTCCATGACAAGACCTAAGGAGGGAGCTCATCTGACTTAATTAGTGAAAAAGAAGTGTTTCTTGTTTTGTAGGGGTGACCGTCAGAACAAATAGCTCATCTGGCTATTCTCATATGGCTACTATAAAATAGAAGAAAATTAGAGTTGCCACCAATCATTTGGGCTAGGGTGATAAGACAACTATTAAAATCAATCATTTTAAAATTTTAAAATATATATTTTTAAAATGATTGATTTTAGGGTCCGTGTGAAAACCAAAGTAGATGATTGGATTCAGTATTCGGTTACACATGGGGAAGGATTAACACCCCCACATCATCTTAATCGGTACCATCTAGCCAAATATTGTCTTGAGTTTCGTGTTCTCAGTTTCAATTGTCATTTTTCAATTTTGATCCCCTAAATACTTGAATGAATTTTCAAAATAAGAAACCTATATTTGATAAATCTAAAGTTCACCACACAACTTACCCAAAAAAGTGGCAAAACATAGAGTTCCACTAAAGTAATTTTTCGGGTTTAATTTGAAAAGAGTATTTCAAATTAGGCACTCAGAGGCCCCAACCCAAAATGTTGCCTTTATGATTTTTAGAAAATATTTAATTAAATATTCATGAATGCATAATCTAATGTCATGAGATATTAATAATGCATGGAAAAAAAGCTGTCGATTAGGAATGTCTCTCTCGATTATCGTCGATTATTTTAAGAAATAATCAGTTGATGATTTAAAGATAATCTCGGACTTAAAGGATGATTAAGGCATAAAACTGAGTGAAAATTGGGCAAAATACAAAAAAAAAAGGGGAGAGAGAAAAATTGATTTTTTTAGGTACATGTGTGGAACAAGGATGAAAAATAAAAAATGAATGAAAATTGATTCAAAATTTAGGAACTCTTATGAAATGGGTCATTTTTGGAATTTTAAGGAAAAAGAGTGATATTTATGATTGAATAATGGAGAAAAATTTTTAAAACTCGAAATGATTTTTTTCAAAAGTTGTAAAGCCTTGAACTAAGCCTTAAACAACTATGTAGGACTCAAAACCATCTTGTGACAAATTGAACTCATTTTTGAGACATTCTAACAGCTTATAATAAAAGACAACTTACACTATCCAATTTCTTGAATTTATTTCAGACTCAAATAGACCCCTAATGAGACAAATGGCATATTGTTGGAAAGGTAACTTAATGAGGTTTCACTTAAAAATAGTGAGAAATTCCTAGAAAATCATTTCCAAGTTGAATTTTTTTAATGCAACACTAGCAGTAGTGATCTTAGAAAAATCATGAAGGATTCATTCAGACTCAAAATTTCACAAACAATGCACCTTTGAAAAGATGATTCAATTTATTTTAAAATATTTAAAAATTCAAGAAAAATTCTTCGATAGGTCAAATATAGTATGTCATGGATGTTGGTTGCTAAATTTAAGGGTTTTGAATAGCGTACGATTAAAAAATCATAACTCCCTTGTATGGACTCAAAAAATCACATATAGTAGCTCGTTGGAATGATAATTCAAAGTTATTTAAGGAAAAATCCTTAAATGTTTCTAGAAAATAATTTGGTGCATGAAAACAATTATTCAATCCAACCTGCTACTGCTACTAGTAGCAAAAAAGAGAGGAATAATGGTTTTGGTTACATAGGTACAAATTATGGCTCTAACATAAGAATGCTAGAATAAGGGGTCTGTCATTGTATGTTAGTGAGTCCATCCTAAGTCCACAAGTCATGGCCTCTAAACAACTAACTAACCTAACATTAAGTCAACCAAAGAAATCGAAATGGCCATTTTAAGCATCTAAATGCTCCTTAGCTTTTTACCAAAGCGTTTTCATTATTAGGGCACCTATATTTGGCACACATAAGGCACAAAAAAAATGCCATTTTCTAGGGTGCAATAGCCTCAAAACAATAACCATTTAAACGAAAAATTTAACCATAATCAATCAAGGCTTTATATTAATTAACTTAAAAAATCAATGTAAGGGGGTTTTAGAACAATTTTCTGTGGCCTTTTTGTAGCCACTAATCCAAGCATTTAAAGGTTTGATTTACCACAAGTTTAATAAAATTAAATGATAGAAAACTTAACCCACATTTAGTTTATTATTTAAGATAAACATAACTTATCTTGGGTTGGTTTTAAAGAATTAGATTTTGACACTCAAATCTAACATGCATTTCATCAAACCTCTCATGACCTTAAACATATCAAAATAGAACCAAATCACCAAAACATATCATGGCATGAATGTAAAGGCATTTCATTAAACATGTTTAATCTAAAGAATTAGAAATGAAATATATCACCAAATTATAACAAGCACGATGAACATATCTATAGCATGAAACATGTCATAATCATCTAAATTAGGAGGCAAAATATATTAACATGGAGAAGAAAAGATGGCCAAAAATCATAACGGACATAGAGGGACATTTTAATAACTTAAAAATCATCTAAACATGTAACAAACATCATTGAAGTCATGAGAATCAATGCAACATGCTTAGAAAAGAGCATGATCGAATCATATGGGGGTCACTAAGGTGACATGCTCATGCTTTAGAATGCAATAAAAACATTGGAATAAGAGATGGATTAGAAATATACCTCAAAGCTTTAAGACCTTAAGGTAATCTTCCAATTTTTCCTTTTCGCTAGCCTTTTTCTTGGCATTTTTTTTATTTTCTCTTGATTTTTCTTTGTTGGAAAATTTCTAGGGTAAGCAAATAGTGAGAGCATGTGTGAAAAAAAAAGAGAGAAAGAAGGCTATAAAGCCCTCTCTCTTGGTCGACCAAGGTGCTCCTATAATGGGAAATTTTGTTATGATTTTTGTTAAAAAATGGTCCCTCTTGTCTAAGTTAATGGTTGTCTAATTCCTATTTACCAAGGACCCTTTAATTTGGGACCAAATAAGCTTTTTATTAGCCTATTCATGTACCCATCTCTTAAAACAATAAGAATGCCTTTTATAAAAGTCATATTTGCCCTTATCCTCAAGCCATTATCCCATGAAATATCCTAAAATCCTATCAACATTTGCCTTCTTGGGCCACCTTAATTAAATTAAAAATTGGCCAAATATGCATTAAAATGAAATAAAGTCGAAAAATAAAATAAATGCTTAAATAGGCCTAATTTCATTTGAAATAATATCTAACCTAGCTTGGCCTGGATTTGTAGGACTTTTGGAGCAATAATTATGGGAAAATCGTTAAAAACATGTATTAAAATTTTGAAATAAATGGTTTAGAGTTTCCAAATTTGTTCTAAAGTATTGATTCAATGCCATAATGTATTGATACAATTAGGTAATATATCGACACATTAGTGCCCAAAAGTAAACTTTAGTACTATTAAGCCCTTGCATCAATACGGGTATTGATACAAGCCCTAATATTTAAGATTTTGACCATTAGAGCCAACTAACCAATTCCCTAGGGTAAGGTATCGATATCCTTGGTAAATTTTGCATGTTTTGTTCGCTTTTGGCCTCTTGATAACTCATAACTCATAACTCATAACTCAGTTTAAAATTATCCATATTAGAATGAGGCATGGGTAAATAACCTTGGTGATGATTGAGATGCTTGAATATAGTTCATGAACGCCTAAGCCAAACTATATGTTTATAGTTATCCCTCTTTGGCTATTGTCGAGGATTAGAAACAAAGTAATTACTATAAGAGCCATTTTATCTAAGGCACGATGAAATCTTTTAAGCGTTTGCAAGGAAAAAACAAAAAATGTTAGTAATTGTTGCTAAAAACAAAACTTTGTTAATGGTCTTAAGGTTTAAAAGGGAGGAAGGAAGAAAAATAGAAAAAGACCTGGGCAATGTTCCTAGGTTTACCCGTCTCTAGGTTTGACTTAAAAAGAGAAAGACCTCGATCCTTGAATGAGACCCAAACTATTATAAGAAAATAGGTTTGACATAAAAGGAAAGAAACCTCAATTTCATTTCGAGGTTCACCCAGTTTTAGGATATCAAGTTCAACTTAAAAGGAAAAAGACCTTGACTTCATTCCTAGGCTTGACATATTTTTAGAAAACAAATTTAGCTTAAAGGAAAAAAAACCTCAATTTCATTTTGGGGCTCGACCTATTTCTATTAAAACAAATTTGACTTAAAGATAAAAGATTTTGGTATTAGGATATCTTTCCTAAATGATCTTCTAATTCTGACAAGTGCTACTCAAAATACTGTTAGCCATTCTATGTCATGTTATGTATGAAGATATGGATGCATGTTTCCTAACAATGCAAATACATGATTGTGCCATGGAGTCTAATCCAAGACAAGATATGTTGAGTTTCTTAACTAGTTTGTGCATATTGTTTATTGGTTCAGAAGTTTTGATGATCACATACATTCGAAAGTCTGATTTGTTTCTTCATAGTAAGCAAATTACTTTTATTCTTTTTGATTTTAGGTCTATTAGAAAAGTTGTTTTGCACATGTTTCCTAGAATTAGTACATTTTTTAGCAAGGTTATCATTAATTTCTAAGATATTTAAGGATTTGTTTAAAGCATTTTCTTAAGGCATAAAGTGATTTTCTTGTTAAATCGTTGCCTTTTGGAGTAATACTAAGAATTCCTTTTAGTAATTTATCAATTATTATCAAGAAATTGATAAACATAATGTAATATGTGATGTTTGTATTATGCAAGCAGATTAAAAGGGAAAGGTTAATTATATTTTAATTATAAAAAGACTACAATTCTAGATAATTAAAAATGAACAAAAGGTTAAAATGTGGTTTTTTTGGCACATAATGCCTTTTGATGTTGATGACATGGATTTTCCTACTCAATGCCTTTAAGATTTCTCATAAATGATCATTTTGCCTAGTGTCAATAGATTTTTTAGGAACCTTTAGATTGCTTGTGCTACTTTTTTGATTTGGCTTCTTGAACATGACTATTGTGAATGCTTTGAATTTGGTACTTGAACCACCCTTTTCATGTTTTCAACTCAATGGTTTAGTTTTTCAGACATCCTTTCAAGTGTTCATTTCAAACTTTTTTGTAAAGACTATAAGATGCCTTTTTAGGTTTTCATCCTAGGTCTTTTTCAGGCAAATTTTTTTCACCTTGTCCATATTCATAAGGTTGCATAAGTTATTGCCATAAATTTCTTTCAAGATTAGGGCTCTTCCAGAAAAAGCCCTATTAACTACATACGGTCTTTTCTAGTTTAGGGTCCATTTTCCTCGAGCATTTTTATAGATAAGAAGAATCTTTTTAAGAACGAATTCACACTCATGAAATGGATAGAACAAGCTTTCTTGTTTTAGGCTCTCATCATTCTTTTTGGGTTAATCTGCTTATGAAAAATGGCTTTATCCTTTACTCTTGATAAGGTTTAGTTGTTCATATCAATCCTTGATCCATGTGGCTTCCTCTAACTAGGCTTCCATTAAAACTCGTAAAGATTGGATCTTAACTTTGATAGGTAAAATAACCTCCATACCTTAGACTAGAAAGAATAGGGTAGCATCTGTGGAAGTACAAACTAAAGTACAGTAGGCATGAGTTTAAAGGATAAATTTTCATGCCAATCTTTATAGGTCTCGATTATTTTCTCCATAATTTTATTTATGTTTTTGTTGGCTATTCCACTAACCTATTCATTTTTGGATGGTACAGTGCAAAATTATGATGTTTAATCTTCAATTGAAAGCACACTTATTAAATGCATTTTTTATAATAATTCTTTTGTGGAGTCTATATCGATAGATGGCATCCTTCTTTACAAATTTGCACACTACCAACTTGGTGACATTGGCATATGAGTTTGCCTCTATCCATTTAGTGAAGTTGTATATTGTCACCATAATAAATCAGTGCCTATTTAAAGCCTTTAGGGTGATTGGTCCAATTAAATCCATGCCTATATTAAGAATGGCGAAAGAGTGATCATGACATAGAGAGGTGATAGTGGTACATGGATGTTGTCTGCATAAATTTGACTTTTATGGCATTTATGGACATAGTTGATATAGTTTTCTTTGAGAGTCAACTAGAAATAGCCTAATCTCATGATTTGTTTAGCATTTTTTGTCCATTGGCATGTGTTCCATAGATTCCCTCGTAGGCTTCTTTTGGAATTCTTTTAGCCTCAGGGGCACCTACACCTTAGCAATACCTTATCTCAAATTTTCTTGTATAGGATCCTACCATCTAGAATGGAACCCATAGCCATTTTTATGAGTGTTCTCTTATAATTTTTAGTAGCATGGTAAGGGTATCACAAATCTCGGATATATCAAAAGATGTCATTATACCATAGTTGGCTATCCATTTTTTTATATATATTTTGATAATATACTATGGTATCATAGATGCTTATTTGAATAGGCATGACTTTTGCAATTTCATTCACTTTGAACATTGTGGCTAAGGTGGCTATGACATCAGCTATTTGATTCTCTTCTCTAGGAAGTGCCAAAAATTCACTTTTTCAAATTCTTCCTTTAATTTTAAGATTAGTTTTTGATAGTGTGCCAACTTTTTGTCATGGGTTTCCTACTCCTCTCAGAGTTGGTATGTCACTAAGGCTAAATCCTTGAAGGCTGGTAAAGATTTGATGGCTTTCTTGATAGTAACTCGTAGCTGTATAACACAAGCCTCATATTCTGATGTGTTATAGGTATAATCAAAGTTTAATCTAGTAATGAAAGGGTGATGATCTCCTTCTAGTGATATCAATACTACCTTAAATCCATGCCCTAAAGCATTCGATATGCCATAAAATTACATTTTCCATAACCCTTTTTGGCCAAAGGTCTTTTCTTTTTGAAAGATACATGTTAAATCCTTATTTGGGAAGTTACGGTCTAATAGCTCGTAGTCGTTTGTTGCTTAGCATGTCAAAGAGTCAGCTATCGCATTACCCTTTATGGCTTTTTAATTTACATATATGTTATCATACTAAAAGAGGAACGCTTACCATCTGGCTATCCTTCCTAACAATATGGGGCCTCATAAACATATTTGATAAGGTCAAGTTTTGCTATTAACCATGTAGTGTTATGTAGCATGTATTACCTCAACCTTAAGATGGTCCAAGCCAGTGGGCTATCTAATTTTTCAGCTGTGTAGAAATTAGTCTCTCACTGCATGATTTTTTTACTCAAATAGTAGATAGCCTATTCTTTTTCACTTGATCCATCGTGTTGCCCTAGCACACATCCAATAGGCCTTTAAAAAATGACAGATACAAGATTAGAAATCATTCAAGAACAAGCAATACTAGCATCAATGATCTTGAAAGGTAATGTTTGACCTTGTCAAATGCTTTAGGGCATTCCTTATTCTATTCCCTTGGGTTTTATTTTCATAAGAGCTGAAAGATTAGAGTCCACTTGTCAATAAGTTAGGAAACAAATATGATAATATAATTTAGTCATCACAGAAAAGCTTCTCATTGCTTTTTAAGTGCCGATTAGTGATAGATTTTGAATGGATCTAGTTTTGCCTAGGTCAACCTCAATCCTCTTATTACTAATGATGAAGCCTAACAATTTATGGAAGGAGACACCAAAGGTGTATTTGGCAAGGTTAAGCCTAAGTGAAAGCTTTTGTAGCCATTCAAAGAGTTTCTAAAGATTAGCAACGTGTTCACTTTTCTTGGGTGATTTAGCAATCATGTCATCCACATAGACTTCTATTTACTTGTGCATTAAGTCTTAGAACAATCATACAATAGCCATCTGATATGTTACCCTAATGTTCTTTAACCCAAAATGCATCACCATATAGTAGAACTTGCCTCATATGGTCACGAATGTGGTTTTTTCAAAGTCTTCAAGTGCTATCAAAATATGATTTTAACCTGATAATCTATCATAAAAGATAATAAGGAATTCTTTACCATATTGTCCATTAAGGCGTCTACAAGAAGCTGTCTCTAATGTTGGCTTGATTTAAATCCCAATTGCAGACAATTTTGACTAGGCTTTCACACAAGTATTTCAAGCCATCATCAAGGCTAAATGTCCAAGTTCAAATCCATGTCCTATCATCCTAAGTTAATGTAAGGTGATCATGAAGCCAAAGGTGAGTAAAATGCACAATTTTAGCCAAAAGTATCAATACCTTCTAAGGGATATTGATACTAAAGCATCACATCATCAAGTTTGAAAATAAAGTGAATGCATTAATGTTTTTGGCTCATTTATGGATACATTCACTAGATGTATCAATATAAAGCCATAGCAGTAGCTAAAATGGATTTTTGGACCAAAATGTATCAATAGATAGGCCAATGTATCGATACATTCATGTATTATTTGGTTAATTTATGGCATTTTGCTCTAAGTGACCCATTGATTTAAGTCATGAATTTTCCATTATTTTTTGTTCAAAAATGTCAACCTTATGAACATTATTTTAAATAAAATATGGTCCACATGCCTATTTATTCAATTTTATTTGGTTTGTTTTACATAATGTGTATTGGATCAATTTTGCAAGAAAATTTTAAAAGGCCCACATAGCCAAGGATGAAAACATTTTAGAGATAATTTCATGAAAAATTTGGATTTGAGTAAGGACATTAGTGCTCACCAAATTTGGCATTTTTGTAAATAAGTAAAAGTTAAAATACTTAGCTATTGAAATTGCAGAAAGAAGAAGCATTTGGCCAATCATATGTTGAAAACACAACCTAGTGCGTAATTAAATTGGTGACTTACCAAAAATAAAAATTAAAACACCCTCTCAGGGTATTATGTTGGTTAGACCATTCTACATTTAAAAGCTAAAGTTTGACTTTTTTTCATTAATGTCAGCCACCGAAGAAAAAAAAAAAACAAAGAAAGAAATCAACAGAAAAGAAAACAAAAGAAATAAAAAGAGCAAAGTTTGGCAGTTGGAAAAGAAATAAAAATGAAAAAAAAATTGGAAGCAAAGGAGAAAAAGTTAAAAACTAAAAGAAAAACAGAAAAAGAAAGCTATGGTATATTTTCTACTCTTTTTTTCTTTATTTTGATTATTTCACTTCATTAAAATGTCATTTTAACATGTCCCATTTTATTAGGTTCATGCATTTCCTTTGATCTTGTTCAATTGTATCTTGTAAAATCCTCCCGATTATTCCTTAATAGATTCAGCTAGCACATATAGTATGCCTCGATAATGTTTACTTCATCATATGCCATGATCTATGGTGCTATATATCCATTTTTGTTATTATTTACAATTTTGACCATGATCTGTTGATTAATATGTTATTTGATGATGTTTTGCTATGCCATTGATATTTGATGCCATTGATGTGCTTTTTTGCTCATAACATTTTTGATTAAATATGCCATTGATGTGTGCTTATGTTTGAAATATCCCTAAGGTTAGCTATGTTTAGTTTACATCATGGTACCAATCATAGATCATGGTTGTAATCACTTGATGCCATTAAGCATGGGGTAAATCGCATATTTATGCTTTGGTTTATGGTCAAAAAAGGCTAAATAGGTTATGTTTTCAAGTTATTAAGAATTGGTTTACAACTTGTTTGAAAGCCTCATGGCCCAATACTCTAGGATTTTGAATGGACTTGTGAACCCATAGCCATGGGCCTATAACATTAGACATAAGCTTTTTTGCAGCCCAAATCGATCTAGGAAAATCAAAAATTGAAAAGTCCTTTATTTTAGCTACTGGGACCAACTTAACCCAACTTGAAAAACTATTTTTGAATCCCAAATGACTTTTTTATGAATTTTTATAATATTTTTCTCTTAAAAAGCATTGAATTATCTTTTCAACGAGCTCTTATTTCCTCAAAAAAAGCTCGAATAAGGGAGTTATAATTTTTTGATCGCATGCTATCTGAAACCACCAAATGATTAGAATTTAATAAGACCTACTTTTAACCCCTTGATGATTTTTTTGATTTTTTCTATATTTTTCTTATAAACAGGAAATCCCTATTTCGATTATATATTTTGCAACTTCTCAATTCTGAAGAACCAGGGATGATTTTTCAAACTTTGTTGCACCTACTCCTCTACACTTGTTGTTAGCGTTGAACCATGAATGCAATTCATTAAAATTATTTAAATATTTCTAAATGAAACCTTGTCTTATTACCTTTCCAATGTATCTTGTGAACATTTAATTTTGTTTGGGCCCCTTTCAAAGCAAATCATGCTTAATTTGAGACTTTAGATGAAATGCATTCATTTTCTTCCCTAACCAATTTCTGACATCCCAATACTAATTGAAAAATAATGAACTAATCATAAAAAGTGGAAAGTTTGAAATGCCTAGGGACCCTATTGAAAAAAAAAGTCATTTTCATGAAATTTATGAAGATGTATCGATATATTTCACTCATGTATCGATACATCATCCGATTTTGATGGTCCTAAGCTTAGATATGCAGTTATATATGTCACCACATACTCTTTTTTCTATTCTCTCTGAACAATCTGAAGTGGGCATGCATGACTTAGAAGATATCTATGGTGGTCTGGTTGAGCATTTCAGCTATCCCGTGGTTGGAATTTGGATTAGGCATGATAATATGGAAGCGGGAGAGATTGTCAGATGAATTGCTCATCTAACTAGTCTTGGAAAGTTACTGTGAAATAACCTTAAATTTGGAGTCACCACTAATCATTACAAGCTAGGCATGATTGGATGCCTATTGAAAAAAATATTTTGAGTTATAAAACTCGAAACATTGATTTCAAGGTTTAAAAGTCCAAAGATTCTTTAGTTGGGTTTAGGATTAATTGAGCGTGGGAAAGGATTAGCACCACTATGATGCCTAAAATCAGTACCCACTTACTATATCTCACTTCGATTTTGTTATAATTAGTTTCATTTAGTCATTATTTATATGTAATCCCCTTTAATGCATGAACTATTTTGGAAATTATAAATCTGGGTTTCTAAATAGAATTAGATCACCCATGCACCTTGAAGGTGTGGGGAACATAAGGATTTTTTATGAATATAATTTTCAAATTAGGTTTTGAAAATTCAAAATTTCTGTATTAGGCTTTGGAAATATACTGACATAGAGCATTTCCTTGTAAAAGTTTTGGAAAAAAAGAATTAAAATATGAATGCACAATTGTCACTGTAAGAAAAAACATGTTAGTAAGATGAAAAAGAATATGATGATTACATAAACAAACAATCACAAACAAAAGAACATAAAAAGGAAGGATGGTCAAAATGTATATCGTAATTGTCTTCAATTATTAAAGAATAATTGGCATGATAATTTTAAGACATGTTTGGGTTTAGTGGTAATTTGAAGGTATAAAAAAGGTTTTAATTAAAATAGTCTAAGCTATCTGGAAGGGAGAAAATTCTTGGGATCTTTAGATAAAAGTGGGGTTAGGGTATCCCTTTGGAGAGGTGGGGTTGGAGTGTCCTGAAGATGAAGATTTTAAAGTTTTAAGAAAATAAATCTTGAATAAGTCCAAAAGAGAAAATTAAAACGGGGTTAGAGTATCCCCTTGTAATGGTTAGGTTAAAGTATCCCCAAAGATAAGAATTTTGATATTTTAAGAAAATTATTATGAATCTCGAATAAATCCAAGAAAAAAAATTGAAGTTTTTATCTTTTAGTGGAAAACAGGGTTAGAGCATCCCCTTGGAATGGTAGGGATGGAGTATCCCCAAGAATGAAATTTTTGATGTTTCAAGAAAGTGATTATCTTAAAAAAAAAAAAACCAAAGATTTGAATAAAATATATTTTTGTATTAAGCCTAGATATGAGCCTAATGGGCTTGTGTCGTAAGGGAACTAGTCAAATGCATTTTGAGATGTTCGAACATCTTTATAAAGACATTTTGAAAGTTAGGTTTAAAAAAGAGGATAACATCATGTCATCTCCCTTCCCAAATTTATGTCGAGTTCATACGAAAGCTTAACGGGGTAAACGAGGTATCGTTAGAAAGATAGCTTGACAAGGATTAATATAAAACTATTTCAAAAACCCTAGAAAATCACTTTCTAGGTTGAATTAATTTTTGAAATTAGGCCTGTCTCAACACTCATAGCACTTACAGGGGAAAGGGTGTGATGGATTTCGAAAAATCATTTTGGACTCATTCAGAATCGTTTAATCATAAACAATACCTTTTTAAAAATTAAATTTTGCAAAATTTTTAGGAAAAATATTTAAAATATACAAAAGAATCAGCTAATCAATCCAGCTAATCAATCAAAATGGCCCAAACATAATGCAATGCGCTGGTTCTAAGGGTTCCAGACATCAAAGGTTTGAAAAATCATATTTCCTTCATCCGAAATGAACTGAGGACAAACAAGACACTGTTCGAAAGTTATTTCGATGCCTTTTAAGGGAAAAATATCAAAAAATTCTACAAAAATCATTTATGTTCTAAAAATAATTTTTAAACTCATACTATAGTGCTACCAGAGCAAAAAAAGTAGATTATTCAATTTTGTCAAGTTTCTTAGGGTCAAATTCAAGTTATGGACATCCGAATGTCCAAAACACAGGGAAAAAAATGACATGGTCATCAGTTATACTTCCTTCATTCGGAATGATCGGTAAACAAGACACTGTTGGAAAGTTATTTTGATGTCCTTTAAGGGAAAAATATCAAAAAATTCTAGAAAAATCATTTATGTTTTGAAAAGAATTTTAAAACTCATACTATAGTGCTACCAGCACAAAAATAGGGGATTATTCGATTCTTTTAGGTTTCTTAGGGTTAAATTCAGGGTATGGCATCCAAATGTCCAAAACATAGGGACAAGAAAGACTTGGGCATTATAAGTTCAGTCCATAATCCTGGAGTTGTTTGAGACAACAGACCAACCGTTGATTATGAAGGTGTTAACTCAAGATGAAAGCTTAATATATTTTTTCAACTAAAATGGGTCATTTTTGCTTGAATAACAACATTTTAAACTTATTTTACCATGAATCCACATTTAAAATGTTTAATTTGTCCCCAAGATTGGAAGACCAATTTTATGAAAACCTTAAATCCATGATATTCTTCATCTGTTAAAGGTAGCATGAACCTAGCTTGGAGATTTCTTTTTGAAAATCAGATTTTTAGTAAGCAAGAATGCATTTTGACAAGCAAATCATGAATGAAATGCAACATGCACATTAGCGAATAGGGGCAACACATTTAATCCAGCAAAGATGATATTTTGATAATGAAAGTGGCTGTAAAATTTAGGATTATGATAAGAAGATATATGAACATGCTTAAGATGAACATGTTTGAACAAAGTTTTCCAGAATCTTTAAAAAAGATATTTTTACTTCATGAAACCTATGAAGATGCAAGAAAATGCATGAACATACTTGAGAAATATTAGGGTGAACATTTAAATATGAGATGAACATGTGAATATGAAGAAGCATGGCAAGAAATGCTTGAACAGAGATTGCTATGATGATGAAAATGAAGTATGACATGTTTGCATATCTAAACAACATCAAGGTATCAAGAGGGTCATCAAGCCTAAGATTACCACGACAAAGGCCACGATAATGCATGAGAATCTTAGAATGGTCATGCTAACATAAAGAGGCCACTAAGACGATAAAAATGTTAAGAAATCAAAGAATTTGTAGAGTAAAGTGGAGGAAATATACCAAAGTTTCAAACTCTAACCCCTTTTTTTGTTCAGTAACTTTGAAATAACCTTCTTTTTTTTTAAGGTAAATAGCTAGAAATGATGGAAAGAAAGGGCTTTTTAGTTAGGATATGGATGGAAGAGAGTTTTATGAGGAAATATAAGTGGAATAAAGGGTTTTAGAAAGGTTTTTAATGGTTTTGAGGGGTTCCGAGAGTAGAGAAGGGTTTATTGGTTTTTAGTGGCTGGGGAATATTAAAGCAATGTTTGGAAGTGAGTGTTTTCTCTATTAAGAATATTTGTGGTGGGGTTTCTTTAGTCTTCTCTTAGTTGAGTCTAAGGTTGGCGTACATATTCATATGACCATGAAAATAAAAAATGCAAAAGGCAAAGGCATTTTGGGGTTTTGGTGCATGCACCTTATGTAGAGATCAAGTACTGTGCTTAACTGCCATGCAAACTTGTTGGTTTGCTCAGCAAAAATAGTGGTCAAGGCTACTTTATGCAGGTGTGCATTAATAAAGTTCAACCTTACCCTTTTGGAATTTGCATAATGTCATGAAATATCCCTTGTAATAGGCTATTTGGGCCTAAAAATTTTGTTTAAATCCAATTAAAAGCCCAAAAACTAAGCCTAGTATCAAATTTGATGATTTTTTGGTGCAAGAAATGTATTTGAATCAGATTTTAAATCAATGGTGCAATGGTTTAAAAATACCTCAAACAGAAAAAATGCTTTAATATATCGATAAAAACAATATTGTATCAATACATAAGGTGATATGAGTATTGATATAATGAAGCATGCATCGATACCAAGAGCAGAAAAAGTTTCCAGTCTCGAGACTTAGAGGTATGTATCGATACTTCACATGAGTATCGATACATTTGGGCAAAAATTACAACGTTAGCTACTACCAAGATCTATATTGATACGAACATGATGAGTGTTTATACCTCCACTAGGTCTTGATATCAAACCTTTTTTTATCGACACTAGTGAAAATTTCAATTTTTGATGAGGTGAAAGCTTTGTGTCAAGACTTATGCACAAATATGACTTGCCTGTACCGTAGGCTCTTTGAATATCTCACCTTGGTCATAAACAGCAAAAACTGACTTGTGCTTATCTGAATGACTTCAGTGACATCCTAAATAATGACCTTTGATGCCTTATTTTTACATATTTCTTTAATATGACCCGTAGGCATTTTAAACCTTCCTAAAAAATTTTTGCTTGGCACGGTGTCACCTTATAGTGCCTGGCGACATGATACCCAGTAGTCATCTCATTTTATTATATATGTTTTATTGCATTATTTTTTTATTACATCCTGAGATGCCAAATGTTGGCCTAGAAAAAATAAGATGTCTACAATACCAATATAAGGCCTTTTTTATTGATACAATGCCCATTTTATAGATACAATGTGCACTCGTATCAATACAACATTGTGTTCTTAACGGACCTTTGGTTCTAGAAGCAATTGTATCCATAAAAACACCAAATGTATCAATATTGCATGACATTTTCTGCCACGAACAAGCTTTTTCACCCAAGTTTAGTTTTCTTACATTTTACCTTCCGAACGACCTTGTGTAGACACCTATTTTGTCCAAGATAGTATCCAATACATCAAAAATCATCATTCGAGACACCACATTTTTGCCTAAGGTGAGGTGTTGGGGAGTCAAAGGTATGAAACTCCACATTTTTGCATGTTGATATCGATATATATCTTATATGTATTTACACAGGGACTTCACGTCATCAAAATTCAAAATTTCACCATTTCTATCTATAAAAATGGGCAAGATATCAATGCGTAAGTCAATATATTAATACATTAGCCAATTGTATTGATACAAGGTTATATCGTAGCCAAATCGTGATTTTTGGCCAAAATGTATTGATACAAAAATGAATGTATCGATATAGGCTTAAGTGTATCAATACAATTGTATCGATATATCTAGGTAAAATTTGTTCTATGCATCGATATAATATGCTTTGTATTGATACAAAATGCATTGGATCAGTACAAAACTCCTTGTATCGATACAATCTATAGTTTTGGCCTAGTTCGAGATATTTTCACCACTTTGCACTACCATATTAGAACTCGAATTAGGTCATGATTTTGGCTCCAAGAGTCATCTAATCTCAAACATAACCTTATCCATATCATGCAGATTCTTTTTGGGCCTTAGACATTGGATTTACACATTTTTAAAGGGTTCATAAAGCTTGGCATAAGGGGATTTTATGCTATAATTTGATTTATTAAAGGGTATGATGGACACTGCTCATTAACTCAGCCCATGCATGGCATTTTTTGGCTATAAGAATGGCATAATAGCAAATAAAAGATTGAAAGCTATGCCTTTGGTACCATGACTCATTAAGTTGTACATGCCAAATATCTTAAATGCCTATATTGTTGGTCATTTTGGTGGCTGAATTTAGTCCCTATTTAATTGTGATTTTCATACTCAACCAGAAAAGGATTCATATACTATTACATTGTAAGAAGTATTAGGGTAGCAAGTAATCAGCTTACAAATATTTATAAAATAATTTATAAACATGATAGCAAAAGCAAACCAAACAAACTAATTTGAGACTTTCTAAATAAGATTATCTTGCATGCTCTTGATTAACTTCTAAGATTAATAAACCTAAAAAGCTATTCAAGATTCAAACAAACCTCAGACTTGAGAAGTTTTCAACAATTCCATGAACCAAGAACACATACATCGAGCTCTATTGTTGTAAACTAAAGTTGTCAAAGCATCCAGCCTCTAATGGTTATCCATACAGGTGATAAAAAAAAACTTCAATAAGGATGAGACTTAGTTGTCAAAAGCGTGCTAGCAACTTAGTTTTCAATGAATCTTCCCTTTACACTAGAAAACTTGATTCAATAATCGAATTGGAGAATGAAATAGTTTTTCTTCAAGACCTCCAAGCTTGTGTAATCTTTATTTAAAGATGTTGAGAAAAGTGCCAATCAAGCTCCCATGGGTCTTTTGCCTAAATTTATAAGTCTTCTTAGACTCTATAAGATGGCTAACATAGGTTAAACATGTCAAGGGTTTAAAAAAAATTAATTTTAAGAAATTATAATTTTGCCCCTAGCTTATAATAACTTATTCAAATTTAGCATAAGTAACCATTACTTGTAATATACATATTAGCCTAGTCTCAATTTAAATTCACCTTAAACTTGAAATTATCTAAAATGACTCTTTTTGATAGCCCATATCTATAAATTATCTCATTCATTATAAACTTGCATGTCATTAGTCATTTCACATTTGCATACGTAGCTGTTTCCACCTATTTTGTAAAGTAATCAATAACTACTAAGATGAATCTAGGACCATTGAATGTCTTCGGATGATAGATCCAATTACATCCATGCTTTACATTAAAAATGGCATGGAGGTGCAAGAACATGCAATTCATTTGGAGAAGCGTGGATTTTGTCCACATATTTCTAGCATTTATGACATTTTTGGGCATAATCAATACAATCCTTTTTCATTGTCAACCAATAATAACCTACCCTCATTATTTGTTTAGCCATTATATGACCATTTGCATGCACCTTACAGATTCCATCATGCATTTCTTATAATATCTTTTTTGCTTATACTACATCAACATATCGCAGAAGCACATGATCTTGACTTTTTTTGTACAAAATTTCCCCATTAAAAAAGAATCCCATAGCCAATCTTTGAATGAAACATTTATCACTATCTGAGGCATGTCCTAGATATCTACAGTATTTAATATATTGCATGATATCATAATACCAAGGTTGTCCATCAACTTCCTCCTTAACATCCAAAGAATGAGCTGAGGCTTTTTTCACATCCAACTTAATTGGTTGAATTTTAGTATTCACATCCAATTTGAACATAGCCACTAGTGTTGCCAATGCATTAGCAATCTGATTTATTTCTCGAGGTAGGTGTCAAAATTGAATCTTTTTAAACTGTTTAATCAACTCCAATTTATATTTTTGATATAAAATCAATTTCGTATAACTTGTTTTTCCCTTATTTTTTTATCTGATAAATAACCAAAGTTGAATCACTAGAAACTTTTAACGCATCAATCCTTCTTTCAATTACTGCTTGTAAATCCATAATACATGCTTCATATTTAGCCACGTTGTTGGTGCAATTAAAATCCAACTTTGTAAGGATCAAATAATATTGACCATTTAGGGATATTAAAACCATTCTAATTCCATGCCCTAAAACATTAGAGGATCTTTTAAAAGAAAATATTCCAAGACTTTTCATTTCATTCTTCTTTATCCCTATCTAAAATGGCCATTAAGTCTTCATTTAGGAAATCAAACTACATTTGCTTATATTCCTCAGAAGCTTGGTCTACTAGGAATTCAGCTATCACACTTCCCTTTATTGCTTTTGGATTTACATAGACAATATCTGCCACCTCTCCCCGATAATGAGAGCTTTCCAAAGATTTACTTAAGAGGATCTAACTTTGCTATGAGCCATGTGATATTCTACAATATATACTAATTGATTCTATGAGTTGTCCTAGCCAAAGCATAACACATCTTTTCCAATGATGATGTTAACTTAAAGTATGAATTAAACCCCTAGGAGGTGAATTGGTTTTATAAAATTTCTAACCAAAAATTAAAAGTAAATGTAAATATAAAGGAGTTAAAGGTAAGAAAAGTAAATAAACAATTTATAAAGTTTAATTCTTTAAGTTGGAGCCTATGTCTTTTCTTCTTAGCACTTCCTATAAGAAATCTCAAGGCAACAAGTAATCAGATTACAAAAGTTTTATAAATAA
>JBBYHK010506613.1:0-15682 GCA_038382065.1 Adansonia grandidieri | reverse complement strand
CAATCCCTTAGAGGTGTTTCCTAAGTCCATTCTAGCATAGGCACTGTTATCGATAGTTAATCTTAAACCCATATAAGTGCTTTTTGATATGTAAGGCTTAACCATTGGTAACCCTTCCTTGACATAAGTGGCATTGACAAACTCAAAGGATTGGAAGGAGGATTCTTGGATATCTTCGTTAGGTTTGACTTATAAGGCATTAGTTGAAGTAACGCTAATGATATCTTTTTCTCCTTCAATACTAACAACTTTGTTTTCAATAATTAATTTCAACTTTTGATGCAAAGATGATGGTACTACCCTGACAGAGTGTATCTAAGGCCTTCCTAATAGGTAGTTTTATGATGTAGCAATATGCATCACATGAAAGTCTACTTTATAAGTACATAGGCCAATCTGGAGCAGAATGGTGATGTTTCCTACAATATTTCTGCAAGTTCCATTGAACGTGCATACCATCGTGTGACTATTCTGCATATGAGATTCGTCAAGCATATGAGTTACGTCAATGGAGAGTTTATTCAAGCATGAAACAGGCATTACATTTAAAGCCAACCTATTATCAATGAGCACCTTGGGCAATATGGTGCCTTTACAGTATGTGTAATGTGAAGGGCTTTGTAATTTCCTCTTTTTTTTTTATGTGGGATTTCATTGTCACTGAAACATATGAAATTGTTGATAATGATGTTGCTCACTAGGCAGTCCAAGTAACTTATAAAGTTATCGAAAAGTACATGGACCTTATTCAAAACCTTGAAAAGAGCATTCCTATAAGCTTTAAAATTCAATAGTAATGACAACACAGATATCATGGTGGGTTGCTTGTTCAACTAATCGACAATGCTATATTTGTTGTGCTTGATGAACTTAGGGAATGCCATAGCTTCTTTCTCATTCACTAGCACTTTGACAACCATCAATTCTGAGTCTTTGGTTACAAACTTCAATGCTTGGCAAGTTTCACCTTTTGATGCTACTAAGGCATAACATATGCCACTCCGAGTTAGATAACTTATCCTCAAAAGGACAACATTTACCATTTGCTGACTAGATTCTCTACTTATTAAGGTTTTGCTTTCATAGTTCCAAGGAACCATCTTATCATTTTTGTAAAGGAAAAGACATGGAAGTTGAATGATCATCGTTGGTGCAAGTTGAACAGGGTAGCTTTAACTCTCAGTCAATTGTTATACAAGATCAATGGCCTTCCAACCTCTTAAGAAGGATTACTCTTATCTTTTTCCATAATGTTGATAGACAATATTACATTTATAGACTTGGTATGTGAGGTTCACTTTTCATCGTAGAATTTGATACGACCTTTGTTCATCATCCTTTGAACCATAGTGCAAAACTCTTTGCATGTTTGAAGACTTCTCTATCTTTTCGGCTGCATTAACCAATTTAGCTTGCACTAGGATCTGCCAAAACAAATTCACTAGTGTTCTAAATTTCTCTATGTTTTCTACAATCTCATAGTTTTTTTTAATAACGATTCTACTTAAATCTAACTCGACATGAGCTTAAGATGAACTGGCTTCAGTGCCAAAATTTGGTTGTTGACTAGCCTTCATTTTTTTTTTCCTTTTATAGAAATTTTTTCTACTCGATTTATTTTTCATAACCTTATTGATCATTCCACAGAGTACAACTACATCTGTAAAGCTCTTTGGGAAGTTTTTCACTACCTTCTTATAATAAGAGGCTTGAATGTGCTAATGAATCCAACAATCATCTCTTTTCCTATCAATATGGGATGAATTTGGGCAACTGCTTCCATCCATCTTAAAGTATGCTACCTGAAACTTTCATCATCTTTTTTTTCCATGCTAATAAGAGATAAATAACTTGAGATCCGATTGTCAGTAAGTCTTTCCTTATCTATGGCATTATTAGACAGACGGCTGTGTTTGTCCCACTCCTTATAGAACTCAATCTCAAAACAGTCCATCATCCCTTGGACCATTTCTAAGAATGATGGACAGTGTTGCAAATCATGCCCATGACTGCAATGGCAACAAAATGGCCTAATGGTTTTTTTGCTTTGGTATTTAATGTCTAAGACTATTTTGGATCTCACAAAAACTTGTTAGACCTTACTCATCAACATTTTGACTTCTCTAATGCTTCTTTTGACCTAACAACTTTTCCTGTCGATTATTGCATTCACTCTTGGTTTTGTATGGCTGGGGAATATATTGGCTTCAACATTTGGTCCAGCCCCTTGTTCGATCTTGATCACTTTTTTTTTTCTAGCAGACCCTACACCTTTTTTTTTAAATAAGGTGCAATTCTCAATAGAATGATGTTAGTGTGGTACTTACAGTATGCATTCTCATCATACCACCTAGGGTATGATGGTGATCTTTGATTTTTGAATATTAGGACCACCAGTTCACTTGCCAATAGTCAAAAGTAAATCTCTTTGTAGGAGTAAGGGAGTGCTAAAAGTGCTCCATTTCTTGGAGCACTTGTTGATTGCTTGAAGCTCTTGCATTGTTCATGTTGCGAGGTTGTGTGCCCTGGGTCGTGTTTTGAATGGGGTTTAATGTAGAACTCATTGTTGGAGCAAACCCAGCAGAATGAACTGATTGTGGTGCTAGTGAGTAAGGGTTAAAACCTAGATTTAACATATTTGGGAGATACATAGCCTGCGCTGATGTGGACTTCGATTAAAATTAGCATGAATTTTGGTAACAACATTCACCTTCTTCACTTTACCCTTATCTATTGACTTCTAGATTGGCCTAGATGATTCTCTAATGGATATCCTACCACTTTTGATAGCATTATCGATCATTTCACCTGATATAACCATATTGGTAAAATTTTCTATGGCATTTCCAACCAATCTTTTATAGTAAGAAGCTCACAAGGTATTCACAAACATGATCGTCATTTCTTTCTCAGTCAAAAAAGGTCAACTCAAGCTACCTTCTCTCACCATCTTTGAGCATATTGCCTAAAGCTCTCAAAGACTTTCTTTTCCATGTTCATAACAAAAAGATAATCTAAAGCCTAATCGAACATCTATTTATATTGCTCCCAAAAGGCGCAAGCCAAATCTGCCCATAGATGAATTCTTCTAGGATCCAGCCCTATATACTATCAAATAGCTACCCTAATCAGACTATCCTAAAAGTATTGAATTCGTAGTTTCTTATTCTCTTCACACCCAACCATTTAGGACAACACATGTGAAGGTGGGCAGTGGGGTTGTTAGTTCCATTGTACTTTTCAAAATTTCACACTTTGAACTTAGGCAGAATATTAAGACTCAAAACCAGCCCTAATGATTTTGCATCCACAATCCCAAATTTATCACTTCTTTCAATAGCTCAAAGATGCTTCTCCATTGACTGATATTTGTTCAAGTCTTTATCATTTTCTGATGATCTATTTGCTTTTTCTTATTCCATTTGCTTATCAAGGTTTGGAACTATGGCTCTACCAATGAAAAGCTTGCACCCTAAAATCCTTGGACCAGATGAGATGCTATTGTAGGGTTGATGCAAATAAATTACTGATTTGATGGGATATTTACTATTGGATGATGTTGTCCATGCAATGCCCCTTCTTGAGCATTGGTGGCTTTAGTTCCACCATTCAAATTGCTTTCAGGATTGGTCAGTTCTTTTACAACATCGACTATGCTTGTTTACCCATTTTCTTTCAATGCCTCAGACAATAGCTTAGTTAGTTTGGCAATCTGAGCTTGGAGTTCATTCTTATGGAGTGATTGCTTTTAAAACTCCTTATAAATGAGTTCAAGTCTCTTAATGCAAGCTAAATGATTATTTTCCATCATTTTTTGATGATTGCAAGTGTTATACCGATGATGGACTATAGGTTCAATGTATTAGAGCATCTTCGCTTAAAATTATTTCTAGATTAGTTTTTATGATATGTCATGAATATGTTTAATGCAATCATGAAGATAAATTACTTAATGCATAATATTCTAGATTAAAGGGCATCATAAAAACAATGAAAAAAGGACAGTTGGATAAAAAAAAAGAAAAAAATTAGGGTAGTCATGCAAATGCAAAAAGGACAGTTGGATTGAGGGGCAGCTCTACCAATAGCTTTTTCATTAAAGTAACAAAATATCCTAATTATATATGATCACATTTGCAAATGCCTAACATGGTCAAATTGCTTGATCACATGTTCCTGGAAATAAAACAATTCTTGTTCATGGGCTTTGATGGGCAGAATATTATGCGTTAAGGATTGGCCACATCCGTCATGTGTTCGGCTTCCAACTAGGCCACCTAAATTTACTTAGTGAGATAACAATGATGATCCAAATAGTTTTGGCATGTGTGATCGACAACTTAAAGCCATTTTGGCCCCACTGTTCAAAGGGTTTTACTAGTTCATTAACTTGATCTTGGCAAGCTTAAAGGGAATACTTTAAATCTTGAATTCTGAGCATCAAAATCTCATTCTCAACTTGATTTGCCCTTAAATCCCTAACTCAAGCTTCCAACTATACATTCTTCCTTTGATAGGTTAATGCGAGGGTGCGAGCTCTAGCAAGCTTTTCTTTATTAGTCCTAGCCACTTCCCTCCATCTATGTAGTTCTTTCTCAAGTGTAGCAATTTTTACCTTCCACTTAACTAATGACTAACTAAGGTGTCTAGACTTGCTTGCTTTGCTAAGGGCCATATAGTCTTTCTTTAAACTCTCAAATCCTCTTTGAAGTAGTTTTTCTCTTTTGATGGCCCCATTCACTTCAACATTATAAAGGTAGAGGCCCATTTCCATTTGACTCTTTTCTTCCTTTAAGTAAGTAATTTCCTTGGCAAAGGTTGCCATTTCTTATTTGAACTTTCACCTAAATAATTCAATCTCAGAGGGAAATTCATCAACTAGTATTTTTTATGTTCCAACATCAGATAAGGGCAAGGCATTATTAATGCGATGGATCCTCTATTCATTATATTTCAGAGTCATACTATTCTTTCTCCAATACTTCTCGATGTAGTGGGTTTTTTTCCATGCATGAAAGGTTAGCTGGACTTTTGACTTGTAATCAGGCTTACCATAGTCAAAATCCCACAACTATAGGTCTTGGATGAATGGGATGAATTGTTGGTACTAGAATTGTCGAAGGACCACAAGAGGTGTGTAGCTAGTGCTTCTGCATAATCCCATGAGCGGCACATAATTATAATCTCTATGTCAGTATATGACCATCTGTGGGGAAAACCAAAAGGCCTTCCATGTTATTTCTTCCCCTTTAAAGTTCTAAAATTTCTAAACCCATTGCTCTTCGAATTTATCTTGAGGCTATTCCTTCTCGAGGACCTTGGAGATAGAGCTAAAGTTAGATAAGAAGTTTTATGATAGCTTTTTTTCTTTGGGACATAAGTGACTAACAAGCTAGATGTGGCAAAGTAATGCAAATCTGATAAAGCGACTCTTATCAGTCTTTTTGTAAAATCTTAAAGCTTAGATGGTTTTAGCAATAATAGCTAGTGCGAGATGGATGTTGTAGCATAATTGAGAGAAGAGATTTGCTACTATAGCTCCAACACATCATAATTAAGAGAAAAGATCTACTACTATTGCTCCAGCATAGCCTAATGCTTTCAAAAATATGACTAGACCATCTATCACCAGAGCATAGATATCTTGAATCCTTCGAAGGTCGACAATATTTGCCATTGCTTCCTTCAAACTAGCCCATAAGATGCACTTGTTGTTCTCTTTCATCTTGATGTGACTTTTAATCTAAGTCTCCAACGCATTGAGAATCTGGGCTAATAATTTCTTGAAAGTTAAAGGGTTCAAGGACTTACAATATATTCTATTGAATTTAGATCTCTCAATGTTAAGTAGTGTAGTGTAGTTGTCAACTATAAGGACCAAATCTTTATGACTGAAAGTGAAACATCAATATGCAAGGTTTTGAAACTAAGATGCTATTTGTGACAAGCCGTCATCCAAACAGATTTCAAGTCCATATCTCTTAGTGAATAATTCTCTTTTGGTATTGTCCAACTTGTTGATATATGCTTTAGATCTTGCCAACCATTTTGATGGTACCCTATTTTGATCCTCTCATGCATTGTTGAAACATACTCAGGTTTTAAAAAGTCCCCATCTTTACATTTCTAACGCTCTGATCATGCTTGAACTTTCTTAAAAGGCTTTAGATCTGAAGTGGACTGTTGCTCCATAAGAAACACCCCTTAATGAACACTAAACCATTGGCCAATTATCCGAAGACGATGATGATTATGATGAAATGATGCAGGCATGATAAAAAAACCAAAAAGAGAAATGAGTTAGTAACCATATGAAATTATAGGCACACAGATAAAGGAATGAAAGAATAGTAATAATAGTGCATCACAAAGTTTGCATCCAGAAAAAGCAGTATGATACCTAAGGGTAGACATGATGATCATGAATGTTAAGGCATTGAATGGACAACGTAACAACATGTCTGTACTAAAATTTACCTTTTAGAAAGTAATATGATACCTCGCGAGGACTAAGACTAACTATTTAAGTGGTGATGTTCATTCATCACTATCTATGGTGAGTGCACATTAAGCCATCATTCAGACAGCATGACGGCTTATTTGGTCAGAAATAACTATTTTAAAATGGCATTGCAGGTATATTTGCTTGTCATCACCACTTATTAAGGAAGATTTACCATCGAATGTGGTGGCATATCCTAAAGAAATGATCATCAAAATAAAAATGACAAACGCAGGTGATAATGTTCACCCACCATCACCCACGTAACCATGGTATGTAGGAGTAAAGGTAAAAAGTGTTTCCCCAAGTGATCCTATTCTTTAGGTTATTCTAGCAGCAATCTGGTTTAGTATGACATAGTTTACCTCATAAGGTTCACTATATGGGTTTAAATTGATGCCTAATTTAGTATCTGAATTGCTCTTTCATCTGATAAGGACAATCGAGGCTCCCTGATCTTCAGCCCATCATGGGTTTGGCAAAACGAGTTCGATCTGGTAGATGTATGTCCCTATACAAATACAAAAGGGTACTCACGAGAGATATAAGTAATTTACACCCTGAAAGGTCTTGCCATGCCTATGCAGAGGGTTACTAACAAAGGTGGATGGCTCAATTCCACCTAATAATTAAGATCCTAACCTCACCATGGTGTTTAGTGGGAATCTAATACAAATGCAAGTGTACAATGTATGTCAGGGAAACAATCAAACCTTTTTCTTTTACTCCATAATACTATACTTATTCAAGTAAATATTTATTCAGGAATGAATAATCCCTAACAATAATAGGAAAAAATATAAAAGAAAGGGATTCATAGATAAAAATAAAAGGAACTTATATCTAAATAATTATGGAGACCAAAAAACCAAGAACGAGTGGGAAATAGCTAGTCATAGGCCTAAATCTCTAAGTTGTCCCTAGCGAAGTCACCAAGCTATCACCATGTGCCCTTCTTTAAAACTTCGGATAATCCAAAAAGCTTGGCACATGCGACTTAAATGTATGATGTAGTGGTAGTCAAGCCTTTAACTTATCCCATGATCAGGATTTGGATTAGGCATAGTAATATGAAAGGGAAAAGGACAGTAGACTCCTCCAACTTTTCTCATATGGCCACCATGAAGTAGACATAAACTTGGAGTCACCATTAATCATTTTGGGCTATGTAGGATAGGATGCCTATTGAAAATAATATTATGAGTTACGAAACTTGAAACATTGATCTCAAAGTCTACAAAGTCTAGAGATTTATTGGTTGGGTTTGAATGTTGGATACACATGGGGAAAGCTTAGCACCCTTATGATGCCCAAAATCGGTACCTACTAACTATGTCTTGCTTCAGCCTCAGCTTGATCAGTTCCATTTTATCATTATTTAGAAATAATTCCCTTTTCATGCATTAAGTTTTGGTAGAAATTGTAAATCTAGGTTTTAAAAGAGAATTAGATCACCTATGCACCTCGAAAGTGTGAGAAACATAGGGATTTTTTTAAAAATAATTTTTGGATTGGATTTTGAAAATTTAGATATTCTGTATTAAGCATTGGAGAGATACCATCTTATGGGAAAATAAATTTTAAATATGAATGCACGATAGTCACTACAAGAAGGAAACGTGTTAGTAAGACAAAAAAGAATATAATAATATCATAAACAAACAATCACAAACAAAAAAAATGTAAAAAGGAGGGATGATCGAAATATATCTCATAATTGTCTTTGATTATTGTAAAATAACTAAGGTAACAATTTAGAGAAGGTTTGGATTTAATGGTAATTTAAGAGATGAAAAAGATTTTAATCACAATAATCCGAGGCATCAAAAAAAGAGAAATTTTTTTTATTTTTTTAAGTAAAAATGTGGTTGAAATATTCCCTCAAAGAGGTAGGGTTGAAGTATCCTCAAAGATAAAGTTATAAAAATAATTAGGAACAAAGAGAAATTTTAACTTTTTTAATGAAAAATGGGGTTAGAGTATTCCCCAAGGTGAAATTTTTTTATGATTTAAGAAAATAACTAGGAATCTCGAATAAATCTAAGAGAGAAAATTCAAGTTTTTTAGTAAAGAACGGGGTTGGAGTATCCCCTTAGAGTAATGGGGTTGAAGTATCCCAAAGATGCAAAATTTTGATGTTTTAAAAGAAAAGTTTCTTTGTGTAAAAAGGATTTTGAAAATAGAAAACCAGAGATTTGTATAAAATATATTTTTGTCTTAATCTTGATCCAAGCCTAAAAGGCTTGTATTATAAAGGAACCAATCGGATCCATTTCGAGACATTCGAATGTCTCTAAAAGGCATTTCGAGAAATGGGTTAAAAAATAAGACAACATTATTGCACCTTACTTGCTAAATTTATTTTGGGTTTATCTGAATCCTCTAGAGGGTGAATGAGATTCCATTAGAAAGATGACTCAATAAGGTTTAATGTAAAAATATTTTGAAAATACTAGAAAATCACTTCCTAGGTAGAATTAAATTTTGAATTTAAGTTTGTCTTGACACTGGTGGCATATGCAAGGGAAAAGACACATTGAACTTTGAAAAGTCAGGCTTATCCGAGATCACTAAATCGTGAAAAATATCTTTCCAAAAAAGGAATTTTGTGAACTTTCTGGAAAAATTCAAGTAGTTCATAAAAATCATCTATTGGCCAAAATGACCCAAACAAAAAACATTTTGCTAATTTCAGGAATTCCAAACAACAAAGGTTTGAGAAACAATATTTCCTTTGTCCAGAATGGTCCAATGGCACATAATACATCGTTAGAAAGGTATTTTGATACCTTTTAAGGAAAAATATCAAGCAAATTCTAGAAAAATCATTTATGGTTCGAAAATAATTTTTTATATTCAAACTACAATGCTGTCAGAGCAAAAACAAGGCATTATTCAATATTTTAAGTTTTTGAGGGGGTTAAATTTGAGTTATGGACGTCTGAATGTCCACAACGCAAGGGAAAAATGGCATGGGCATCATGAGTTCATTCCATAATCTTGAAGTAGTTTGGGACGATGAAACAATCCATTGACCATGCCATCATGAAGCTGTTAAACTCAAGATCAAGGCTTAATATATGTTTTAACTAAAAAGGGTCATTTTCTTGCTTTAAAAACAACATTTTTAAACTTAAGTTACCATGAATCCAAAGCCAAAATCTTTATTATGTTCCCAAAATTGGAAAACCAATTTTATAAAAGCATTAAATCCATGTTATTCTTCATTTACTGAAGATAGCATAAACTCAACTTGGGGATTTTTTTGAAAGTCAAGTTTTTAGGAAACAAGCAAGCATTTTGACAGAGATGTCATAAACAAAATACAACACACAAAGATAAGCATGGACTAAATGTGCAAACACACAAAGATGACATTTTAACATGGAAATAGGTGACAAAAATTTAAGAAGATGACAAATAAGGTGCATGGAAATGATATAAACATATTCAAACAAAAGAATGCATGCTAAAGTTGTCAAGATAGCATTTTTATCTCATGAGACTCCTCTAAGGTTTTGATAATGATGAAAATGAAGCATGGCATGTTGCATATCAAAAAAATCAAGGTATCTAGTGGGTCATCAAGATCCTAAGACTATAATAACTAAGGCAACAATAATGCATAAGAGTCCTAAGATGGTCACGGTAGCGTAAAGGGCTCACTAAAATGATACAGATGATAAAAATAGAAAATGTATGGAAAAAGGCAAAAAATTTACTAAAAAAGCTTAAACTTTTCTTCCTTCCTAAAATAGTGACTTTAAGCTCAATTCCTTCCTTTTTTTTCCTATTATTTAGCAAGAAAATAACGAAAGGAAGAAGCTTTCTAGTAACATGGTCGATAGAGGGTATTTTGAGGGTGAAAGTTTATGAAAGGTTGAGTTTTTGGAGGTTTTCTAGTGGTGATTTAAGGGAACTAAGGGAATGAAAGAAGCTTGAAGGTGAAAAACAATGGAATAGTGTTTTTTAAGAGAGTATAAGGTTAAAGATTTTTTGGGGATTCTTGAGGATGGCTAAAGTTTTTTCTAAAATGGCTGGAAGTCTCATTTCTAGGTAGCTAAAAGCTCTCTTTAAATTCAATGCTTAACCAATGCTTTTAGGAAACAAGGTAAGGGAATTTTTTATCTTTCATTCATGCATTAGGGGATATCTCTAGCTAGTATGCTCAACTGACCTTTTTCCCATAAGTTATACCATATAGAGCAGGAAGGTAGAAAGGCTACAATAGCCTGCAGCTAAATATATGCATGCCATGCTTTCTTATGGCCATATTTTCATGTAAGTAACCCTTGTCATTAGTTATATGCGCTCTGAAATTTGGTTTAAGTCTAACCATAAGCCTAAAGTCGAGGTCTGGAATGAATTATAATGGTATTGTTGGTGCAAAAATCATGTTTGAATTAAATTTTTGAAGGCTAGAAAATGGCTAAAACTGGGCAAAAATGTCTTAATGCATCGATATACAAGGCAACTTTTACCTATGAGTATCAATACAAGGAAGTGTGTACACACTAAGAGCAAAAAATGTTTCTAGTCTCAAGACTCAAAACCCTATATCGATATTTTATGGGCTTGTATCGATACTTAAGTTTGTGTATTGATATTTTTGCCAAAAATCATAACTTTAGCTACTGCCAAGGCCTGTATCGATACAATCATGATAGATATTGATATACCTTATTAAAACTTGAAACCAAACCTCTTTTATCGATACTATATATGAAATTTTAAATTTTTTATGACTTAAGGGCCTCTTGTCAATACTTATGCAATAATAGAACTTGCACATGCCTTAGGCTCCCTAAGTTACCTCTTTTTAACTAAAAGGATTGAAAAATCAATTCATGCTTATAAAGATACTCAAAATCACTATTCTTTAATGTCTTAGATGATAGATTTCGATGCTTGGTTTTAACCCAGACAAAATGGGGTGTTTACAGAAGATAACACTAAGAGAGAGATATTCATAAAGAGATATGGGAATATAGCCCTCTTAGTCCATGTTAAGTTGGATGTTAACTTATTACAATTCTGGAATTCTGCTTACCGATAGTCACCTTTAATTGAGATGATCTGTCCCCATTATTGATGACTATATTTGTTACTTAACATCAAAGAGGCCAAGCCTGATAAGGTGTATTGAAAAGTCTCAATCTCCACCTTTTAATAAGAGACTAGCACAGATTCTTATAGCCACAGAATCATGGATCAAAGAACATGTTAAGATGAAAAGGAATAGTGAGTGAATTTTCTAGGCTAGTTTGAGGGAAACAATGCCAAGTCTTACATATGCGAGGAAAATTTAGGATTTCTATGCCTTGGTAATAAAAAGGCTGATCATATTCCTAAAAACCTTAGGCTACATGAAGGCAGTAGTTGTAGATTTCTTCTTTTGACTATGCTATGATATTAACCTTGTAGCCTCAAGATCATTGAGCCTTTAGCTTTTGTAAGAGAGTGGGAACGGGTTAATTCATTGGATGTGTCCTACTTCATTATATTTGGCTTGTCAACCACTTTTGCATAAAAAAGGAAAGCATTACATAGTTTTTATCCTAACTTTAGCTTCTCTGAAAGGTCTTTGAAAAGGAATGGCCCCAAGATAAGTTTAAGGAATAGTGGATTGAAGAGTTTTAGAATCCCAATGGAAAATAGGCTACATGGAAGGCTCCATGGATTTCCCTTTAATTGATTATGTATAGATACATGTGCCACTTATGGGATTATAGAGAAGTAATAGCTATGCACCTTGGGACAACTTTAATGTCAATAATTCATCCTATTCTTCTAAGACCTTAAGTATTAGGACCTTGAATATAGTAAGACCGATTACAAGCCAAAAGTCTAATCAGCTTTCCATGCTTGAAGAGAGGTCTGTTGCACGAAGAGATATTAGAAAAGGAGCAATGTGACTTTTGATACAGTGAGTGGAGAATCCACTATATCAATGACACTTTATTGCTCTCTGATGTTGGGACATCTAAAGTCCCAATTAATAAGCCTCTTTTCAAGATTGAATTGCTTGAGCATAAATTTGAATAAGAAAGGGCAACCTTTACCATAGAAATCACTCGTTTAAAGGAGGAAAAGAGCCAATTAGAAATGGATATCTACATTCAAGATGGAGATATGAATCAATTTATCAAAGAAAAAGATTATATCAAAAAGGATCTCAGAAGTTCAATAAAAGATTATGTGGCACTTTAAAAAAGAAACAAGCTTTGGTGCATCGACAAGTCATTAGCCAAATGAAAGGCAGAGCTTGTCACCTTCAATAAAAAGTTGAATCAGTAGACAAAAAGGGCCTGGGTCAATAAGGACTAGCTCATAGTCCATGTTTTCTTATCAACCAAACAAAGAAAGAATGGACGTCCTGAAGCTCAAGTACAAGATTTTGAGAGAAAACAGGTTTAAGAATGAAGTCCTAGCACTCAAAATTCAAGACTTAAAGTAATCTTTGCAAACTCATTGAAACCACATTGAAAAGCTAATAAGAGCCTCAGAGTGAGTAAGAATGGCAATAGATGGTTGATCAAAAGCATTAGAACTATTAAGATCACCATCGCCATCTTATTAAACAATTTTAGGTAGCCTAAGAGAAAGTGGATGACATGATCAAGATAGCTAACTCCTTGAAGTGAGATATCATGCCCATTAGAGACCACGAACAAGAATTGATGTATTTCTTAGAACAGGTGATTAGATAATGTAATCGTGTTAGATATTTTTGGATGTAATCATGTATAATCAAACTCTTTTGCTACTTTATGAAAGATGCTATTGGTGAAGCTACTTCGCTATCCAAGCATTTGCATAACTAACTTAATTTTTTTATTATTTTATCTATTCATTAATTATCACTTACTACTATGACTGCATACTTATTATCATCTCATCGAGCATAGTCATAACTTATCATAAAAGTCTAATCAACAGTAATTCAAAGTGTAAGGTGCTTTGAAACATGAAATATATTGTTCATCACTGATACAATACTCGCAACCATCGAAGAGCCATGGAAAATGAGCACCAAACGCATATTGAATGACTAAAACTCATGTACATAGAGTCTTAGAATAATCATTTCATAAAAACAAAGAACTCAAAGCTTAGATAATGAAACTGACAAGTTATTGTCTGATACTCTAAAGGACAAAAGGCAAACAAGTGCTGTCGATAAAGGTAAAAGACTAGCTAATCCTAAAAGTAACCTAATAGTGGTATTAAAGTCACTAATGTTTATGAAGAGGCATCATATAAGCAACAGCCTCCGATAGCACTAATCGTACTAGCTTAGCATTCATCTATCTAAATTTGCATCTGCATCATATTTGTTTTATAGGTACCAGGCTATAAGCTTTTCACCAGTAAGGCTTTAGTTTCAGTCCTCGATGAACAAGTTGAGCAAAAGAAAGAAAGAGGTTTTCTAAAATTGATAAAGACTTAAACAAGTAGCAGTCATTGGAAAAGTGCTTTAAGCTATGGAAGGTACTAATAAATTCAAGATCATAAATGGGAAATGTTTGGGTTTAATCTCAAATCTCATCATTTATAACATCCAACTCTTTATAAACTGAGATAGGTAGGCAACCATCTTTTTGTGGACTGAGGTAATTGGGCGTCTAGCTCTTTGTGCACTGAAAAAAGTAAGCATCTAAGGTACTAATAAATTCAGGATCATAAATGGGAAATCTTTGGATTTAATCTCAAATCTCATCATTTATAGCATCTAGCTCTTTATAGATTGAGATAGGTAGGCATTCATCTTTTTATGGACTGAGGTAGTTGGGTGTCTAGCTTTTTATGGACTAAGAAAGATGAGCATCTAGCTTTTTGTGCACTGAAGTAGATAGGCATCCAACTCTTTATGCACTGAAGTAGGTAGGCATCCAGCTCTTTATGGATTGAGGTAGTTAAACATCCAGCTCTTTGTGGAATAAGGCAGGTAGGAGTCCAACTCTTTATAAATTAAGGTGGGTAAGCATCCAGCTCTTTGTGGATTGAGGTAGGCAAGTATCGAACTTTTTATGGATTAAGAAAAATAAGCGTCAAGCTATTTAGGGACTAAAAGGAAAAAAATGTCTAGCTCTTTATAAAATAGAAGAAAAAAAGGCATCTAACACTTGCAGACTTAAAAGGAAAAAAAGGCATCTAACTCTTTGTGGACTAAAAGAAAGAAAAAAAAACATCTAGCTCTTCATGGCCTTAAAAAGAAATGGGCATCCAGCTTTTTATAGACTTAACATCATAAGTTTAGGTACCTTTCCTAGATAACTTTTTGATTTATGAGCTTATTAGGTCAGGGATTCTTACCTGAAGCATTTTAGAGCCTTTTAAAAATAAGAATTTATATCTAAGGTTCTTTACTGGTTTGACTTTTATGACTAGGAGTTTATACCTAAAGGATGTTAATTGTTATATAATAGATGCATGAAGATGTAAATGCATGTTTAAGTGATGCAAAGGTGATGATTTCAAAAGCCTAATCAGGCAATTGGCTTTGAAGTTTTGAATTGCCTTTCATCTTTGAGTTGCATCAAGTGTTTTATGTTTCAAGGTTTGCCAACTTTACTCTTAATATTTAGAAGTCTTTTTGGCAAATGGTTTAGGTCATTTTTGAAGGTTATGGTGACCTGTGATGCGTAAGAAGGTTTTGAGCTTGATTGACTTACATTAGTAGGTTACAAACTTAGTGACATGGTTCTTAACATGCCTAAAAGATTTAATTGATGGTCTAAACTGACTAATAAGAATGTGTTTGTACGTAGGGGTAAAAGATCATTGATTTGGCTTTACCTTTTGGCTAAGATTTAATAAGGGACATTTTTTATCATGTTTTCCAACATAGAAGAAGTCTAAAAAGTAAGTCTGCTTGTGGTTTTAGAATCCATCTTGGTTTTTTAAACCTGAAAAGATTTTCCTGTAAAGTTTTATCTTCTTTAAGTAATACCAAGAAATTCCATTTTCAATTTTGTACAATTTATCAAGCATTATCAATTATATGACAAAAATGATGCAATATGGTATACAAGTATGAAAAAGAAGATTCAAAGAATGAAATGGTTGTATTTCATTTTTTAATGAGAAGGAATATAATTCATTGATCATTTTGGAAGGTACAAAGAAAGTTGAAGATTAACTTTTTCAAATAATTGATCTTTTTTATGCTAATGATAT
>JBBYHK010506572.1:0-13776 GCA_038382065.1 Adansonia grandidieri | reverse complement strand
GTGCCAGAGTTAGGTGTTGGCACATTTGCAACTTGGATAGTAAGGTTAAGGTTTCTGTATCAGTAATTCAGTACTTCCAACAGTCAGTTAACTTGCAGGTTCCTGTACTATTGTGTTTAAAAGTTATGAACAAATTTTCGGGTTGGGAGCAATGGTATATCCTCTAAGAAGTTCTAGACACAGGAGATATGCACTTCACTGATGAGTATATAGTCGGTGGGAATAGGCTGCTCTTAATTTTTTTTTCCCTTGCCTCGCTTAATTATTCATCTTATGGATGAATTCAATCATCTAGCTAGCTAGATTCAAATGTGCCTTATATGCATAATTATCAAAAAATTTCCATTCTTGTTAAAAATACAAGGATATTCAACAACAATAATTAATTATACAAAAAAAAACTAATTTATGACTAGATATTAAATAATTAATTGATGTACTCTGTGATTTATAGTTCTTTTTATCATAATTAACATTGTGTACATGGGGTTGCAATAAAGTGGATTTCGTTACTTAGCAGTCTTCTAATTAATATAACAAGGTAAAATTTATTCATCTGTTCTGTATATTGATCTTTTCATAAAATTTGCTGATATAATGGAGACATGTAGCAGTATAGTGTGGTGCTTTCTGCAAGTTTAATACGAATATAGTTTTTCCATAGCATTGGTAATGGTTAACTACTAGTAAATTAAAATTATGAAGCATCTTATTAGTAACTAATTGCAAGATAGTTTAACACAGATAATTTAGCCTCATATGTATGAAACATCTTTTATGAATTTGCATGATGGGGTAAAGTGTACCATGCTGCCAACAGATGAAACTGAACACATATATACGTAGACACAGACACATATACATATATGGCACCGAAGGATCTTGTCTTCTATTGATAATTGGATATCCATGATAATTGATCTATTATTCAGGAAAAATAATTCTAAAATCTGTCCAATTATCTATGCCAGCTCACCATAATCTCCAGTTCCTTTTTTTTTTTTTTTTTTTGGGCAAGATCTGCCAGCTCTATTTTTATGTGTGAACTATAATCAAATCAAAAACCTACTTCAAGACTCATTGTTGTGATACTTTCTCCCATGCATGTGTTAAATGCAATTACAGCCCCATACTAATACACACACACACGTACCAATAGACCCATAGATGCACGCGTGCGTGCATGCATGTCTAGGTCTCCACGCCCTATGAATTATTGTTCTACATAAAGAATATTTGAAACAAATTATATTGTCGCATGTATCTATCTGTTCTTGGTTCTTAATTTCATGCTTAGATGAATATCCGAAAGCAGCCTTTCACATTTATTTTCACAATGCAAACAGTTGATGGTTATACTCTATACATGTCTCTTTTGATAATGCAGAAATATTATTCCTAGAAAACTATGCCTTTTATATTGTTTGATGACCGTTTGAATGGCATATTTTCTGGAAATATTATGGTAGTTCCTTCTGCCTAATCCTGCTAATAAACATACTTTGACATTATATTCATAACACTTCTTTTTTTCTTGTTTGATAATTTATTCATAACACATCTTCAATCTGTAGTTATTTGACATTATATTCATTCTGTAGTTAGATATTTATTTTTTGCAAGATAATTTAATGAAGATCTTTGCTCGATCTCTTTCTTAACGGGAGATTTGGCTAAGTTTTTTTGGTTATTTGACATATTTAGATCCTAAATTTAAATAGTGGCCATGGCACAACATTATAATTATTATTTATAGTTTTTAAATTTTTTGTAAATATTTACTGCTATTGACTATTATATCATTCATTATTTTCATTTCATAAGCGTGATAAATACAATGTCTACAACTGCATTTTAAATCCTATTCAGGAAATATCTATTCTTTCTCTTTGATTCGAGCTGATTCCATCTTCTTCTTCAACAATGATTTGAGGAACGGTTGGCATGCATGCAATTTGCAGCATTAAATGGTCAAGTCTCACAGTACTGTAGAAAATGCATATGCCTCCCGTCGGATTATTTTGAAATATATATGTTTACAAAATCGATGGTTTAATTAATTCTTGTTTACTCTTTTTTCATGAAAGTTGTTTGCTACCAGAAAATGCGTCGCAGTAATATGTTGAGTCCTTGAATAATTTGGTTTGTCAAAGGATGGAGTATGTCTGGGACGGCAAAAATTGGTCATACAAAATAACATATGTAAATCATGTTATTTTATAATATTGGTGAATAATGATGAAGTCATGCTGTCTTCCTAAATAGGTGTAGAAAAAGGTGGAAGTTTTCTTTTTGTTTTATTTGAGGGAGCTGAGCTGATCATTGTTTCAGTCTCTTCATTCAGACTTGACGGTTTGGGAAATGAGAATGATGATTGAGTTTAGCGGGAAAGAAAGACGTCCAAACACGTAATAGGTTAAAAATGGATAGAGATAGTAAAATAAATTTAAATTTAAAAATTAAATTTAAAAAATTTAAATTTAAATTTAAACTAAATTTGATTTGATTAAAAAGTGAATGGTTTGAATTTAAAATGATCTGAACTCAAAATGATTAAAACTCAAATTTAATAATAAAAATAAATATGAAAAAATTATAATTATATAATTTTTAATAAATTAAAAACTTTAATTATGAATTTTATTTTAATATTCTTTTAATAATTTAATTAAATATTAAAAACTTAATTTATAATTTAAATATTATTATTATTATTTCAAGTAATGATAATTAAAGTATGATAATAATACAACAAAGTAAAAAGATAAATTAAAAAAATGAAAGCCATAATAGATAATATCATATCAAAAATAAAAAAAAATCACATGTTAGGTCAGCAACTAAACCTACCCACAGGCTAGACAGTTTGTCCAATATAATAAGCCTGGCACGATTAAACTTAGGTCTTAGATTTCAAGTTTTAAGCACGCTCGACTTGAAATAATATTTTTTTAAATAAAATAATAAATTTTATTTAAATTTAATTATAAAATAATTAAATATTAATATAAAAATAACTTTTAAATATTATGAATAATGATTTATACTTAACTGGATCGGCTAGGCCAAATTCGGCTCTGAGCTTAGAATTTAAAACTTTTTCGGGTCGCGGCTTGGCTCATAGAATCAAATTAAGATTTTTTTTTAGCCGGATCGGGCTAAATTTAGACCTAGGCTTAGAATTCAAATTTATGCAAAAATAATTACATGAAAAATAAAATAAAAAATAATATAAAATATACTCAAATTTGAATCCGATCTGAACTCAAACCTGAATTGATCCAAACTTTAATTTATCCAAATCTAAAAAAATTCGAATCCAAATTAATCTAAACTTAAAAATATCTAAATTCATTCAACTACCACGTCTAAAAATGGGATAGGCATTAGATACAAAAATTATTGGGTTAGTGGCCGGTGCCAGCACTACTGTTTAGACACTTTAGCAATTACCGAAGCATTGTATGACAATAAATGATTCATCGGAAGAAATGTGCAATAATTTTAGAATAATTTGCTATAGTTTTAGTATGTACTTTTACTATGAAAAGCAGTGTACAATGTCTATTGTAACAGATAATCTTTCGTGTTTGCAAAATTATTTTTGGTGACAAAATACAAATTGTTGAAAGAAGTTCAAATGGTATTTTTGGTAATTGTTAAATAGATCTATTTGAGTTAGGTCAAATCATTTAAATATTAACAAATAATTATTGGTTAAAGTTTAGCTTGGAGCTTAAGATTTTAAAAACTAGTTTTACTATTTAAAATATTAACAAATTATTTTTATATTTTTATAATTAAATTTGAATAAAAATATTTTTTTTATCTAAATCATCCTTGGTTTAACCAAATTCATGTCAAGCCCGCCAAGTAGATGGACAACCCGAATTGGACAAGTCTATTGTTGAGTATGTTATTATTGCAAAATATTGATTATAATAGCCTTTGCAATATGATACTTCTTATACTACAAAAAGATATATTTTGCAACATTATTAAAATTACTCATAAAATTTTTTATTGCTAAATATAAATTTTCTTATATAGCTTTAGAGTGAACCTACAATCCAAAAAAAAAAAAAAAAATCTAGCAATATAAGTTTGTAAATTCAAACCACATGCACAAGGCCAATGACAAGTTATATTAAGGTGGTCGATAAACTAGATCACATTTCTAGTGTAAGCAAATCAAAATGAAAATTGAAATGGCAATGAAAAAAAACTATGAAATAAGAAATGGCTACCGTTAAGAAATGGCTGATGGATAGGGGTCTGAATTTTATTCGATATAAGGTGTCAGACTCTACTTAGGGGCAAACTTTAACCAGTGTATAAGGTGAAAACGTTCCTTTCTGCCTTCATATTTTTAAAGGAGGTTTTCATTTGCCCTTAGAGCTGTTCTTTTGTGAGGTATTGAATCGCTATGGTATGTAACCCAATCAATTGAAGCCCAATGCTTAGGCGATGCTGGTGACATATTTTATTATACATAAAGAAAAGAAATGGGTTCCCATGGTGGAGGTTATGATGCATTTATTTTCATTAAAGAGCTAAGACAACTGTTGGTACTACTTGTAGTCGAGCAACAAAAAGATGATAAGCAACATTCTATTAGTGCCTATGTTGTGAACAATCAATTGTTTATAATATGAAAGATAATGAGCTTGGAATGAGGTTTTCCAATTGAATGGAATCATTATTTGCCCATAAGTGACATGAAAATGCCTCTTAATAACTTCAAGAGTGAGAAAAAGCAAATTCTTTACTAGCCATCAAAATAAATGTCAAGACAACCTAACCCTTTGAAAAGTATAGTGATATCATCTTGGCCTTGATGCTTCTCACTTTCCTAATGATGCTACTCGCCTCATTAATCAAAGGGGTTGAGCACGTAAAAAGGCTTCAAGTATGCATCATATCATATTTATGTTTATTATTGGTGTGATACTTTTTGCCTGACTCTTGTCTTCTTTTTATGGGTAATGTCTATTGGTTCAAGTTCAGTCAATGGCTCACCAACTAATGTAGTAAACTTAGATGATTCCCTTGACATGTTTCTACTGTTCCTATGGCCAGGAGTGCGCCATATATAGATATTACGAAAGTGATCATGCGTAAGAAAGAGAGTTGTTTTAAGCTACCGAAGAGTGAGGGCTTGACTAGTCAAACGTTTAACACTCTTATAGAAATAGATCCACTATGCGAGTAATTGTTGTAGAGCTTGAAGCATAAGACGGTTGCGGCAAAGGAGAATTCACATTCAAAAAGAAAAACCAAAGATGTGGCGATCATGTTTCTACATCTAAAAAGAGAACATTTGATTAGTTTTCCAGTACTGCCAAAAATCATGCTTTTTCAAGTGTTCTACCAGCAACTTTTACCGCCAAGGTGCTTCCAGTTGATGTGACTATATTGTTTACGAGTCATAGTGAGTCAACTACTTCTAGAGGTACGTCAACACCTATAGTACCTATAACGATGACTAGCCCTAACTTAGGGAGTTCCTCAAGTTTACCAAGTACATTAGTTGGAGTGAATTTCCCAAAAGTGCATCCATGGAGGCATAACTCTAACCTAAAGAAATCTAACTCGATGGTAAAGTGGTAAATCTAGGCAAATAAGATTGTTTTGAGTTTGAATATGGAGTTTTTATTGTTCAGGGACATAACACCAACCTTTAATCTAGTCTGGCGAATAAGGTTAAGGTATGATCGTCAATTTATGTTTTTCTTACGCACTCATTCTTTCTTTGTTTTATGCATGTATGAATTGTTGTTTATGTCATGTAGGCCTTGCGTTACCAAATAGTTAACACTTGCCAAATGTATAACCTGATTGCCAGCCTCGATAAGGCAAAAATGGCAGCAGCCAACAATAAGGCTAAGGCCAAAGAATTATAGACTAAACTTGATAGTTTTCCTTTGGAAAAAAAAGGCTTTTGACAAGCTTGCTTTGAAGTATAAAAAAAAGACTGAGAAGGCAAAAACTAATTTAAAAATAGCATAGGAGGAGAACATTACCCTGTCTAGCGACTTAAAAGAGGCCAAAAAAGCTTACGCCATTAATGACTCCGAATTAGTGGTGGTAACAGCTAGAATCTCAGAGCTTAAAGTACAAATTGAGGAAACAAACTCTTGCGTGCAATAAGCCTTGAATGCTTAGAAAATGAAATTAAAAGGCCAACTTATGGCTTATGGTGAGAAGTATGAGCAAAGTGCACTATATGGCATGTAATTATTTCATGGTCCCTTAGATCTTAGGGATTTTTAGATTTCTAAGTTATGCGTTCCTTTATCTAGCTTCAATTTTCTAATGATAAACATAAAACATTTAAAAAAAATGAGTTGAAGATGTAGCTTTTATTACCCTTACTGCGCCAGAAAAGACAGATTATGAGGATGGATTAGATAATGAGGGAGGCAAGCAGATGGAACAAGCATCTTCTAGTAGTCATGTGCGTTAAGGGCAATCCTTCATCTAGTGTTAGCATCAGTACTTTGTCAATTTCTTGTGAATAATTATTGTAAATATTTAGGAACATTGTGAAGTAAATTTTTTTTAAAACCATTGCTTTGTTTTATAAAAATTAACCATTAAGGACTTAGTTTATGAAGTGTTGTAGCTTATCATGTAATTTTCTATAGTATCAAAGGAATCTGATTTGGATCATAGTTTTTTAATACTTTCTCTTATTGAATGATTGACTTCATAGTTCGTGTCACTTTTGAGCTTTTAAATAGTATTATGTTCATTTTAATTTTGAATATGTGTTTTTAAGATTATTTAACTTCACCAGTGGCAGTTTATTATATAAAGATCAATCCGCATTATTGGTTATTTATCATTTAACATTCAATCCACATTATTAGCTATTTATCACATAAAGATCAATACGACTATGATCGAATGTCATTTGTATTTCAAATGTTGAGAGAGCTTCAAAGCTAAATTATCATGTTTGCATAATGAGTTTTTGTCCCCCATTTGTCTGTGTTAAGTTTTGAGTCGATCATTTTTTATCAATGGAGCATGTTTTTGTTGTGATTTTATGCGTAAATTAACTGTTGGATCATTTGATATTGTTACTTGCGAGTTTAATTGCTAAAATGGAAATGGAACATAAAGCATGCTTTGTAAATAATCACTTTAACTTTATTTCTTCAAAAATAATTCTAGTAATTTATTAAAAATAATACTTTTTGGATGAACTGCATTCCAAATATTGGGTATGGGCTTACAATCATGTATGTCAATCTATACCATTGAATCTAATGACTTGGGAGATTTGGTACGGTCATTCCTAGTTTAAAGATAATTCTTTCTTTCTGAAGCCAGTCAACTTGCCTCGTAGCACTAGGTCGCCCCTCGAAACTTCTTGTTTCTTACTCTTTAATTGTAGTACCTAAAGACTTGTTATGCTCTGCCTTCTATTCTTGTTGCAGCCTCTTCTTTGCTTTTTTCCAACAAATTGAGATTCATTTTTAAATATGAGTCATTTAGGTTAACATTGGCAGCTTAAATGCTGTGAACATTAATTTATGCTAGAATCAATGCTTCTACACCATAGACTAAGCTAAAAAGTGCAGTTCCTATGGCTTGGCATTCAATTGTTTTGTTCGCTTGGAGAATTCTTGGTGTTTCTTCTACCCAAGCCCCTTTGGCATCATCTAACATTTTCTTTAACGGCCAAAGTATATTTTTATTCATAGATTTAAACTGTCCATTAGCTTGATGATGGGCAACTGAGTTGTGTAGCAAGCTAATGTGTATTTTTTCACAAAAGTTCTTCAACTTCTCAGCTTGCAATTGTTTCCCATTGTCCACCATGATGACGTTTAGTATCCTAAACTGATAGAGAATAAATTTCCAAATAAAGCTTTCGATGGACCTGGTCATAATTGTTGTTATGGATTTTACTTTTACCATAAGTGAAGTAGTATAAGCTAAAATCAAGAACTTACACTATAGTGTCGCCAGTGGAAAGGAACCCAATATGTGGACTCCTCATACACAACAAGGTTAAGGGCTGAAGATTTGTTTAACTGCTTCGGCTAGTTCTTTGGGTATTTTGGTGAACTGCTAGTATTTATCACACATTTCCACAAAGTTCATGCTTTTTCTTTACGGCTGGCAAAAAAAACAATTCCTCAAGGCCTTTTGTGCTGATGCCTTACCCCTTAAATGATTTTCACATACTTTTTTGTGAATTCCCCTTAAGACATAATATGTTTTTTTTTTTGGGGTTTAAGCACCTAAGCAAACAAAAGGCACAAGACTTTTTATACAAAACATCATCATTGATAATATACCTTATAGCCTTTTTTTTTTCCATTTGCTTCCTCTATAGTGGATCGTCAGGTGTGACTTGGTCTCATAAGGCAGCCACTACAGCAGTCATTCAAGTGTAACAAGTGTTAGTGGTCAATTGTGAACTTGTTTGTCATAACTTAAGGCTTTAATACACTTGAGTAAAATCTTTCGCCTACGTATAACCTCTAGGCTCGTTGCCACTTCAGAAAGTGAGTCAGCTTTACCTTTTTTCACAAAGAATTTTTTCGACTACTATCTAGTTAATGGATTTACAGAGATTCAAGATTACATCATGATACATGGTCAACAACTGATCTTTGACCTTGTTCTGTCCATTGACCTAATTTACCACTAACTATAAGTCAGTGTAAGCTTTCCAATGGCTTACTTCCAAGATCTTTGCAAATCCCATTCCTACTCTCAATGCCTCATATTTTGTGGCATTGTTTGAGGCTGTGAACTGAAAAGATAGGCCGTATTGCCATTTTTAGTCCTCAGGGTCTATCAATAGTACTTCAGCTCCTAACCCTTCCTTCCAAGATGATTCATCAACTTAAAAGGTACATATTTCAGTATCATCATTTCGAACACTTGCAAAGATTGGTACTTGGGGGACTATAGATTTGCGTCAAATCTATTAGGGCAAAGATTCTTATTGCTATCTATTTGTGGCAATGTTATTGTTTCAACAAAATTTGTGGAGAAGTATTTTATGATGAAGTCAACCAATGCATAGGCTTTGATTGCTTTTTTGGGGTTGTAAGTTAGTCTAAACTTATTGAGCTCCATACTCCAACGGATCATTTGGCCCAAAAATTTGACTTTTTACAGTAAATATCAGTCAGCATTATAATAGGGTGGGCATAAAAATATTATAGCAACTTTCTTGCAGCTGTGACAAATGTATAGACCAATTTTTTGATTTTAGTATAATTGGTTTCTCCTCCTTGGAGTTCTTTGCTAACATAGTAGACATGAAGCTGTATCTTGTCATCTTTCTTGACCAAGATAGTAGCTATTGTTTTGTTAGCCACAGTTAGGTAAAAGAATAATTGTTCACCTTTCTTTGGGCTTACCAATAATGATGGTAAGTAGGTGTATTCCTTTACCTAGTTAAATGCCTATTAGCATTCATTTCCATTGGTAGCTAGCGGCTCTCTAAGCAACTTAAAGAACGGTAAACACTTATAAGCTAATTTTGAGATAAAATGATTAAGTGCAGCTATTTTACCTATTAGTTGTTGCACCTCTTTTGTAGATTTTTTTGAGGCATCTTAAAGATTGCATTTTTTTCGGTTATGCTTCAATTCCTCGAGAAGACACCTTAAATCCTTGGAATTTTCTGGCTGTAATCTCCATTATACATTTTGATTGTTTAAGCTTCATGTTATATCTTCGTAAGACTTGAAAAGTCTCACTCAAAGCATCGATATGTTGTTGAATTGAGGTACATTTTACTAGCATGTCATCTACATATACCTTTATGGATTGCCCAATCTGATCATTGAAAATTTTGTTAACCAGAATGTTAATAAGTGGCCCCAAATTTTTAATCCAAATAGCATAACTGGGTAACAAAAGGCTCTATCTTCAGTAATGAATAATATCTTTTCTTGGTCTGCTAGGTTTACTTTGATTTGGTTGTATCCAGAAAAGGCATCCATAAAAGATAAGAATTCGTGTGCAATCGATGTGTTAACCAATCGATCAATTTTAGGGAACAAGTAATTGTCTTTTGGATAGGCTTTGTTTAAGTCAGTCAAATCGATACATATTCTCCACTTACTAATGGCCTTTTTAACAATCACTATGTTGGATAGCCATTTCGGGTATGATACTTTTCTTTTGTAACTTATTGTCAAAAGCTTGCCATTTTTCTCTTTTATCGCATGAACTCTTTTAGGGGCAAACTTATGCTTTTTTTGTTCATTGGTTTTACCTTGGGATCAACATTTAAAGAATCCATGATATTACCTGTGTCACTACCTAGAATGTCAATAGTTGACTAAGCAAAACATTGACATTTTAACACAAGAATAGTAACAAAATCATGTTTCAACTTTTGATTCAGTGAGATCCTAATCGTCATTGTTAAATATGGGTCTAGGGGATGAAAAAGCACTATTGTTGTTTCCTCAACAAACTGAGGTTTAGGGTGATACAGGTCGCTCTTGACATTCAAACTTTCAAATGTTAGAGTGACTACACCTATTAGTGTCATCATGTTTACAAACACAGCACTCCTTAAAGGCCAATATTGTTCATTATCCAAATCATGTTACCCCTTTGTCGTCAATTTGATGGACATGAGATAACACTACTGTGCTATTGTCTAGTTGGACTTAAGGTATCTATTTCAGTCGATGTTGGGAACATTACCATTATGCAATAAACTATTGTGATCAGTTTTACCTTTTTCACCATTGGTCATCCCAAGATTACATTATATGCCAACGGTTGATCAACAACCAAGAAATCCACTATCACCTCAAGGGTTATTGGAAGGCTTATTGTTCATGTAACTAGTGTTGGCTGATTAGTGAAATAGTATATGGGTAAAGATGGTGTAGGGTCATCAGGATATATCCCATATTTTGGAAATTGTCCCATCGCAAAGCATTATTGCCATCAATAAATATTCTATTAATGTAATAACTACCTACAATGGCTAATATGATAATCGAGTCATTTTGGTTGTCAGCTACCAACTCATTATTATTGTCACTAAAGGTTATTTCCCAATTATCTTACCTCGCCTTTTTAAGATAAATCTCAATTGCCATGATAGATCTGAGATGTGACTTTTTTCTTTGGATTTTTTGCTTGCCTAAGTTTCATTACATCCAAGGGTAATGTTTATGGTACCATGAATTGGGTGTTTCCCTACAACCTTATCTTTATATTTGTCTGCTAATGTTAAAGTGCTCTAACTAGCATTATCTTTGGAAAAAAATGATTGATTTCCCCTTTCTATTAAGATTTTAATGGCCTTTCTTGAGGTTGATGCACTTTTCTATGACGTAGCCAATGTCATCATGGAATTCACAGTGCGTTTGTAGGTTTTTGCAGCTTTTTTCACTTTTCAGTGATGGTGGCCATTCAACCATGTCGCCACGTGCCCTACCTCGATGGCGAGATGGGATGCACTCGACTTAAAATATCCCTTGCTTGTTGATTTTATTCAGCATGATGGTGTGAAAGAAAAGTTGGTTTCTTGTAACTTAAATGGGAAGACCGTTAAACAAATCGTTCATCTGACTAGTTTTTATGGACCACCACGAAATGGCAAAAAATTGGGAGTCATCACTGATCATTTGGGATATGTACGATCGAAAAACTATTAAAATTAGTATTTTAAGTTACGAAACTTTAAGATTCAATTTTAGATCTACATGTTCCAGAGTTCTTTAAAAGACTCCAAGAATCGGTTATGTGTGGGGAAGAATTAATAGCCCCATAATGCCCTAAATTGGCACCTTTTGGCCATATAATATCTTAGTCTCAGTTTTTTCAATTATTTAGTCACTATTTGTATATTATCTCTTTTTTATTATGCATGAATTTCAAAAATTATAAATCAAGTTTTTATGAAAAGGGTTTGATACCATTACGTTACCAGGAGAAGTGGCAAAATGTAAAGTTAAAATATTTTTGAATTTAATTTAAAAAAGGTATTCCGTATTAAGCATTAGAGAGATATTGATACAAAACATTGCCTTGATAATTTTTGAAAATTTTAATTAAACACAAAAATGCAAGACTTGTAACCAACAAAGGGAATATATTAGTAAACTATAAAGAAATACAATAAACATTGCATAAAATAAAAACGCAAAAGCATAGAAAAGAGGGACGACAAGATGTATCCCATAAATTATCCTCAATTTATTTAGGAATAATTGAATTAACAATTTTGAGATGTGTTTGGACTTGTTGGTCACTTAGGCATGAAAATCGAGGTTTTGATTAAAAAATCCAAGGTACTCGGGGGAGAGAAAACTTGATTTTTGGAAAAATTTTGAAAATAGGGATTGAAAATCCACATGGATGGGAAATTGGGTAATTTTTGAAAAATGAAATATTTTTTATTACATTTTTGTAATAAAAATATGGGTTTCAAAAGAACAAAATTGATAATTTAAATAAAGACAAAATTAATTAAAAATTTTAAGGGCATTTGGCCTTGATACGAGCCTGTGGGCCCCATATTGTGACATGCATTTCCATCAGGGAATTAATCAAACTCATTCCAACGCATTTGAATACCTCGAAATGTGATTCGGGAAAATTGATTAATTTTGTTCAATGCTAAAAATAGGGGATAGCTTCGTGCTATTTACCTGCTTGAATTTATTTTGAACTTATCCTAAGGTCTTTGGTGACAAGCAAGATACTGTTGGAAAGGTAACTTGATGAGAATTAATATAGAAATATTGAAAAATTCCAAAATATCACTTTGCTAAAGGAAATAATTTTTGAACTCAGGTTTGGTTCAGCACTGACAGCACGTGTAGGGGAAAAGGGTGTAACAAACTTTAAAAAATCATCACGCACGTGTTCAGAATTGTTAAATCGTAAACATACCTTTTCGAAAAAGGAATTTCATGTAGCTTTGAGAAATAAATATTTGTAGATTCTAAAAAAAACCTTCTTTTGGTAGGAAATGGCCTAAACAATATGTTAATCGTTGACTCCAGGGGTTCCAAATAGCAAAGATTTGAAAAATCATAACTCCTGATCCGAGCATATCCAAGGTCATAAAGATACCATTGGAAAGGTAATTTGAGGCTCTTTTAGGTAAAACTACCATCAAAATTTGAAAAAAAAATCATCTAGGGCTCGAAAATAATTTTTTAACTCGGGGTCACCATGCTAGCACTACTGAAATAGGGGGTTTTTGGGTTTGGAGTTTTCTAGACACATGCCATGGTGTTTGACACACGAAATATCTTACAATTATGGTCTATGGATGTGGAATCATGAGTCTATCCAAAGTCCTAGGGAATTAGGCAAGTTGACGGCCCGTTACCCATGCCATTAGTTCACAACATCGAGGCTCAACATTTAATCAAACATGTTATACATAGGAAATTTTGAAAGCTTCTTTTTTTGCCTCATTAGTCCATGAATCCAAACATAAAATGCTTTATTTTTCCCTAAGGTTGTAGAAGCAGTTTGCTGGAAAAACTTAGACCAACATTAATCTTATTTATTAGACATAATGCGAGCCTAACTTGGAGAGATTTTGTGAAAAGAAAATGTGGCAACAAACACAAAAAAAACAAGGTATCAAGAAAGTATTTTTAATCAAGTGGAGCATTAAAACTAGACCTGCTCGTGGGCCGGGCCGGGCCGGATTCGGGCCGGGCTTGTGCATGGTATTAACATTAAATATGCAAGCCCAAGCCCGGCCCGGCCCGAAATATGGGCCTCAAATTTTGCCCAAGCCCGCCCATATTTGTA